>JALPQI010022324.1:0-17176 GCA_025490895.1 Thaumatotibia leucotreta
CGGTAGCAAATGAACATTAAATTATATTAACCGATTTTAGAATCGATTTCAATGACGGGACATAGCTTTTATGTGTCTTGACTAAGCCAAATTTATTTTTAAAACCACAGTCATTGCAGTAGATATCTAAATATGTCCGGCCGTGATGTTATATCCCTTCAGGTCTACGTAGAAGGTCTAGGAGGGCTTAGTTCTTCCTTTTAAATTTGTGATTTCCGTGTACAAGATTATACACAGTTCTCAGATGACCTGATTTCTCATATCAGTTTCATGCACTCATTGAGTCCAAAGCTGGATAAGCCTTTATATGCGTTTCCTGGATCTTTGGCTATATTGGCTCATGCGTGGGTATCATCCTCATTAGCGTTTAACTCGTAAATAGCACGTTGGTGGCAATTGCTTATTGAATCGCTTCGCAAAACATTAAACGGAGACGTTTCATTTGAGCCTACGTTTAGTCTTGTTTCCACTAAATAAATTAACGATTATTTTAGGTTGCTAAAGGTTCAAAATAAAGCAGTCACACGGTTCCTTATTCAAGTTAGCCTAGCAACAAACTCTTTCGAATTTTCATACAGAATATCAAGATTATGTATTATGAATCAAATAAATTGGTTAAGATATAGAAGTAGCTCTGGGTTGGTATCAATTGGGTAAATAATGAAAACAACGTATCCAGGCAGGCTTTCCCAATCAGGAAGTCAGTGACAGACAAACGTCTGAACTAAGACTCGGTTAGAAGAACTCACGAGAGTGAGAATTTAAGGTAAGAATACTAAGAAATAATAGGCAAAAATGAAAAAAAATTAAGTTCAAATACAATCCTGCTTACAGAACACTATAAATTGCACTGTCGTTGCGTCTACGGAAGCTTGGGAAATTTCCAATGAATCGTGGTATCAGATAATTTCATTATTAGTTTCGAGTTCAACGTGCATGACAACATCGAACTATACTTTCCTTGTTTACACAACTGCAACTTTGGTAGTAGAATATAGGGGAATAAATAGTGCAATTAGTTACAAAAATCCGAACCCGCTTTATAAATGACCTCATTCATGGGTACCTACGCAAATGTTCTAACATTGCTACCTGATCAGTTACCTAATCACGTAATCAGACAATATGTCTGGCTGACAATCGATGAATCAAAAATATACTATTTTTATACTTATTTATATATTTTTCAGTATTTACCGTGCGGGATCTAATTGAGAAAGCTGGGCAAAACCGTTATGTCATGTCACATGTTTCGCGCAGTGCGCTACATTCACACAAAGACAACTGTATTTTTGTATTGTCCATTTGTGACGAATGTTTCAGACCATGCCTGCACTGTTCTGTTAGCAATCAATAAAAAACCGAACATAAGGCAATTAGAGCCTTAAACGGGTGAAGGTCTTTTAAATACACGATCTTCTAGGTATTTGCACGCTCCTGACAAATGAGTCGAGCGAACTAACAAAAAACTTTAACAAAAACATAAAAAGTCATCGTCTTTTTTGTATATTCAAATAAGAACATTAATAAACTTACCTACGTACCTACTTACGTTGTATGCGTAACATTTGATTCACGACCGCACAGCCTTGTATTATTTACGCTAGGAAAGTGCTGTTCCGGTAGTTTCAGGTAATTAGCTCGTGTTAACCGACATTAATTAATTCGTTTACCGGAACAGATACCGTCCTTTGGCAAGGAAATGTTACGAAGGCGGTAAAAAAGTTCAATTAGTTACCATGATCTTTCGTGACGACACGAGCGACCGCAAACCGCGACGCAAGTACCCAGATTTCATTTCATTTAGGTCACGCGGAAAGACACATGTGGATTGTGGACATGTGCCACAACATTGAGATTTACTCGGTGTTCTAAATTAAAAGCAAAACCAGTATGGTTAGAATGACAATACGCCGGTAGCGAGTGCAAAAAAATCACAATTCCCCGGTTCAATGACAAAGGCAAACAATGCCTGACGACGGATTCGAACATGAAGTCAATTGCAACTCATTATTATATTATCAATGGAGAAATCCGCAGTGTGGGCGACGCACGGTGCACGGTGGTGCGGTGGCGAAACACCCGAGGAGCGGAATTGCAATGAGCTGGTATAGCACCTTTGCACGTGCAGTAAAGGTCCGCTTTGTTGGTTTTCAATGAAAATACAGCATTATCATGGCGATAGCACCTTATTGCTAAGTAGATTTAAGTAAGTAACAATAACAATTGACTGAGATGTAGAACTTTTACTAAAAAGGTTTTCCACAAATTTTTCAACATGGATCCATTGTTAATTGTTACCTTCAGCATTAACTGTGTAGGTAGGAGCAATTATTATTTATAAATTTAACATATAAAAACTTAAGGTTACAACATCGACCTTAAACAGATATCATCAGTGATTTTCGAAATCATTTCATGAGTCAGAAACTACCATTATCGATAATCACCAGTTCGTATTATGTTTAAGTTAAATACTTTCCAGTGGATTCTATTGCGTGTTTATAAACTAGGTACTTTGACGTTAAAATCAGCCAATTTGTAAATGCCAAAATCGTTTTTGCGATCATAGTTTTTAGACGCGTCTTGATTGATAAAGGAACTAGTTTTTATGCCGCTTTTTAATTAATATTTTTTGCAATAGGTATCTTGATGACCTTATCCTAGAATCATGCCAAGCGTAAATCTACCTAGAACAGCTGCAAAACTTGAGGTTTTTTTTATTTTGTTAGAAATCTTTTGCTACCACGCAGCGGGGCCTCTAACGTAATTCAATATAATGGGAGGCGTAACCAGAGATAGTGTCAATAGTCTCAATAGAGATGATTGTACAACTTGCGCAATTGTTTTTCCACCTAATTCAACAGAATTACACCTACTTATTTGTTGCCCCTATAATAAGCAAATAAATATAGGTATTACGGTCATACACAAACAGGTGTGTAACTGAAACTATAAACAATAGCTTGGCGTTCTTTGGAAAAGAATGCAGGAAGAATTAGATGATTTTACCTGTTTTTGAGTTTTGTCAGGTAGTATGATTGACAGCTCGAACGAGCGGTTCTTCTTATCTCGACTGCCCGAGCGCATCAGCTTAGAGGAGGAGCGGGTGATGCTCTGTGCCTTCTCCGGGAGCTTCAAGGCCACGATGGACATGCTGCGAGAGAGCCTCCTCCCCAGCTTGCGCGTGCGCAGAGACATGGACCCGCTCAGCCCGCGCTTACGCTCCGGCGCCTCCTCAACATCCTCAGCACCATTAGCACCCGCCATCACTCAAAAAAACACCAGCTAACAATTCGACAATTCACATTTCAAACTGAACACTAGACACTTTTGCGAGAAAGTCTTTCACACAGTCATCTTTTCACTAGGTCTAGACACACTTCCACTGTTTATACACACTGCGTCCTGTATCCGGATTTGGAGACTGATCAGATCACGGAGCCGATTTTGGGAGCTCCAAATATAAGCCTTTAAAACGCAGCGTTGAGATTGTCGAAACTTGAATGAAGTCGATTGAACTCAAGTGATTTTAAAGAGGGCGCGTTATCGCTAAGCTCGTGCGGTTGCAACGACGTGCTCACGGGCCTTCGCTGCCGGAACGACTAGACGATCAGCGCTCCGCTCCGGCCGGCGCGCCGCCCCCGCCGGCACTTGGTGGCCGTGCGCTAAAATCAAATTACTTATCAAAATGCATTGTCACATTCTAAGTGATGCGGCACAAACAAATGGGAAGCGATTAATCTCAACACAATAGGATACAGAGCGCTCCCACGAAATGTCTGACTGGATCGGAGCATTAGACACGGTTTGGGGACGCGATGTGTTTAACGGAATACGATAGGACATTACAAGAAGGCATATTTTTTTCCAGCGGTATCTCCTTCTATAACAACATTAATTACCGATTTTGGCATTTTGGTACCGTAGGTAACCAAAATGCCAAAATCGGAATCATAATGGTTTCATATCGCAGCTCTTTATTTTAGTCCGCAAGTACACAATTTTTATTCGTAGATAATACTTAAAATTTGGATGGATTTTTTTTTATACCATTTCCGTTAGTAAGTGGTCACCGTAGCCTAAAGACCTGCAACTTCAGGGATGCTAACAAGAGGATAAGGGGTCGACAACTGAAAGTTACTGTAGTCATTTATTAAAATAAATAAACAAGGTATTATACATATTTTCTACCTTTCTTTCAATATCATTATTTGCTATTGGCATTAACAACATTAATACTTATAGTCTGTCAAACCAACTTTGGCAGTAACAGTAGGAACAAATAGCTATACCTACGCATCTCTTCTTTTCAGTTAATAAAATTAGGGTAAGAAAACTAAGAAAAGATGGTATGATTCTCTCTGTCTGAGCCTCAATTGAGTAAAACCCTAGACAAACTATATATTTGACAATAATCGTTTTTTATGCATCTTTAGGATCTCTAAATCTTTGAGATTTTACGAGCTTACTATTTTGTATAAGAGTGTCCTGGGCGGTTACCATGATGTCCTAATGCGGTTCAGTTTAGGTCGAGAGAAAGGGACAAGTCTATACGAGTCGTATATCACTGTCCCTTTCCCTGAACCTAAACTGAATCGCATTAGTACGTCATGGTAACCCCCCTGATGCCATTCTCTTAGTCAGTTGACATTATCGGTTAAAATCACCCAGAAATAAAAAAAAAACAAATGAGATCAAACCAGCAGCTAACCGTCTAGCTATTTTTGGAATTTCATTAAATGACGTTGAGTAATGAAAACCCTGTTCCATAGATGCCTAGGAATGTCGATGATTATCTAAGATCTAAGTACAAAGCATATTACGTATCGGTTCAGGTCGCTAGGTTTACTTGTTACAGCTGTATACATTTCAAGGCAATCAAGTTTCTAAATACGACTCCATGAGTCTATTCAAATACCTACGTCATGATAACAATACTTGGTTCAGTTTAAGATTTATATTTGTTATGAGAAAATATCTAAGTTGACTAGAGTATGTGCAGAAAGTGAAGCCATCTTGTAGCAAGGCACGCCTATATATCTCACGTGCCTCCATTCTCCGAACAAACTCTATACTCTAGAAATGCGATTGTTTTTGACGCATTAATAGAAATAAAACCGGCCAAGAGCATATCGGGCCATGCTCAGTATAGGGTTCCGTAGTTATTCGAAAACGGCTGGGCCGATTATGTTGGAAATAGTTTTATTTTAAAGTATTCTATAAGCCCACTGTTCATGATTTTTTTCATGTTTCTTGGACCCGCGGAACAAAAGTTAGAGGGAAGGAGAGGGACACAATTTTTTTAATTCTGGTGCGGTTATCTACGAAAATATGAACTTTAGAAAAAACTTTCTTCTACGACCCTTACTCTTTTTAAGAGACCTATTCAATGATACCCCACACTATAGGATTACAGCAAATAAAAAAATATCTCCACAGTTGGGGAGGTACCCGAAAAAAAAAATATTGCAGGTTTACGGTCGCCTGAGTCACGCTTGTTTTATGCGATATTATGCAAACATACATTTTTCTGGTGTTAATAAGCCCTTCCTTAATGGGCCACCTACAGACATGCACTACATGCATGTTTGCATAATTTAAGTAGCATAATTTTGCATGAAACCAGCGTGACTCAGGCGACCGTAACCATGGCAATAACAGACAGAAAAAAGTTGATTCACCCGTATACAACTACAGAATGACATCTTGTCTAGGCCTGGTGGGTACGTAGCGAAGACGCCAATCGCTGACGCTCAATCGTGAATCGTGAACGAAAGGCAACTAACTAATCTTATCGACCAATAAGAAAGAGTGATAGAGAGAGAAAACTACGATATGCTACTGAGCGATAGCGACTGACATCTTGGCTACGCACTTTACACACTTTAAGACAATTTATAATCCTTATGATTATGAAATTTATGAACAACAAACAACAACTCGAGAAGAGTATTTAAGGTAAAAATTTCAATAAATCAATAGATACTGGTACATAGGAATTATATTATGTACACTGACGTTCAGAATTGCATGGACGATTTATGAATGAATTCATTCATAAATGTCCATGCAATTTTGAACCCGACTGTACATATTATGTTATTACTAAGCTAATTAATGAACTACCTAAGTACCTACAGACTAAATAAATTAATAACGATTAAAAATATTTACGCAGAAAGTAGTAAGTCCACTTACGTAGTTCCGGTTATTTTAACTTTGAACTTCGAAAGAAAAGAAACTTCATATGAATACGGGGTCCATGATTCGAACGCGATAGTTTTCTACGATATCTGTGCCATTCGATATTTCACAAGTTACGGACCAACTTTTACTGGGCTAATTAGATACGGCATGGCACCTGACACCTAAAAACATTTTGATATACAGAACCTTGTGCATAATTAATCAGTTACGTTTCATTTAAAGGGTAAATGTGCTTTAGAAAAATTTCGTTACCTTAATATACCTACTTGCTTAAGGTATTGGATAAAAAAGTAAACATAGTAAAATATAGTTTTATCAAATTTGCGTGCTACTGCTAAGTTATATTTCTAACTTATCATTATCAACCTGGAATAAAGCACCACACATTTAGTGTAACTAAAAATATTTTTTCGGTGATTTCTAACATTTATATCCTTATTTACTACGTTTAGCATTTATGATTATGACAGTTTCCTATTTGATTTCAATATTTATGTCTAAAATGAAATATACTCTACAAAGGTTACTAATTTAATATCGTTCATAGATATCTACTGTCAACATTGTCAACTATAACCATAAATATAGTAGAGTAAACGTAAACTTTGATATAAGTCACATGACAGACGACACATAAACTCGCCATGGCCGTTGGTGTATGTACGAGTATACATCACTTCTCGAGTTCGCACTGATTTGACTTTTATAATGGCTTACTTACGTTATTAACTGTATTTACCAGCAATTAAATTTGTCTCACATTGGCCGTAATGATAGAGTAAGAACTGAAATTATTATCTACTTACATTTATTTTATTTTAACTGAAATACAGAGTGAGTATTTTTTAGTACTATTAGTAACTTTAAAACAATCTAAATTCATCTTATTGAAGTTCGGTAGTCCGGTACCCTTTCCACCCCTATACCGAGGTACTCTACGAATACGTCTAGACATACATTATGAGGTGTCGTTAGTGTCAGGAGTAGGTACTAACATTAACATGGTCTGGTACAAATCCAAACTAATCAAAGTAATTCAATATAACAGTACAGCGAGGAATTACCGCCAGTATCCTCGATCCTCGATATAATAGGATAGTTAGATTTATTGTACTTAAGTATGTAAATTGTACAGCGAAATGATTTTCATTTGCTATGCTTACTGTTTTGTGACAACACCTACACCCTTAATAATCAATAGCCCAATAAATTTCAAATGTAAGTACCTATTTATCTACTGTATTAGGCAGGCTAGATATACTGAAATTGCGTGACTATCCGAATTATGTCTCACCACTTTGATTATTGCACTGGTCAAATTAACACAAAATAGCATCATTATTGAGTACAGAAACCAATTTATATTGTACTTACTTAATGAAATTTCCCCAGAGTACCTATATCGAATGAATTTGATTATTGCTCACGTTGTAGGGAATAAACTGACTATTACATTTAATTTAGTAATAACAGCTAGGCTATTTTAGGTGGAGTAATATTCAACTTTTTCAACATTTAGCTTTTTCTTTTACTTCTTCATATGGTTAAGCTTTTATCTTATGTTATATTTGGTCCATGTAATTGTATGCAAACCGATTATTAGTTAATAACTAGAAGACATTGGGGACATTTGAATTTACTGAGACAGGGAAATCAATTAAATCTTATGTAAGCTTACTTTAATTGCATTTCTTAACCTAAGTAGTTTGTAGATATCTAGTTACTTTTAACTTTATACGAGAGGGAACCTAGGTATTCCAAACGTGCAGAATGTTCGCCTGATGTTAAGCAATTACTATCAAATTACTTCCTTTAGAACTATCTGCCTGGTATCCATACCATATAGACTCTTCTTTTAAAAGCTAGTACCTAGTTACCTTATTTATATAGTATATGGTATCATCTACCTATACAAATCAATTAGCAAAAATGGGAATTGAAATATAAGATATATTCCAACAAAACCAATCTAAAGATGCATGTTCAAAACACCTACTGAAAACACTGGAGCAACAATAATCATTAAATATTCGTCCCACGTATGTATTATCTTATTGTTCGCATAAGGCATACGACCTTCGGGTATGCGCCAGGTTGTTAAGCTTTAACCTATTTGGTTTTACCAATTTTCCAATTTACTTAAATATGTACATCTACTACTACTGTCTAGTGTCTACAAGACAGCGACTATACAATTCGCCAAATCAAAGTAAGTACTTACCAGGGTACAGGCCAACCGACAAATTGCCAACGAAGCGCTTGGAATAATGATTGATCATGAACCCAATTCTATACTGCATCTTCTTATTTTCATATATCATAGGCTTCTGATGGTAATATTTCTAAAAATTATATCTCATGTCACATCGAACAGTGTCTCCATCTAATCATATGACATAAAGGTATCTGTCCACTAGACCGTACCTTACCATACCATGAGCGTAGCATGGCATGGAGGCATCACACAAAAAACTATTCTTTGTTTTAAAAAGTATGAAACGGTGTTGGCCGGCGCCGAAACGTCCTAGTGGGCATAGTCTCATACTTTGTGGACATAGTCTGATACGTTCATGCTACGGTCATGGTATGGTACGATCTAGTGGCAGAAACCTTAAAGGCGGACGCGGCCTATTTGGTAGCTGGAAGTTCCGGGTTCGAATCCCAGCGAGGGCATTATTTGTATATTTATTTATCACTAATATGTGTTCCTTGGTCATGGCTGTCTATGTATTTAAGTATCTATATGTATCTATCTATTAAATATATGGTTGCCTGGTACCCATATCACAAGCCTTAATTGAACTTACCGTGGCGTTCGGTCGCGGTTTGTGTAGGATGTCCCAAGATATTTATTTATTTTTAAAGGGCAAGAGTGGTCCCATGCCGCGTTTTTGAAACAACCGATTCTAATTCCAGAAACCAGTCGACATGGCGAAAAAGCGGCGAATGGAAATCGCGATACTCCCAACTGTACTCTGGCAGAAGGCTCTCGATGTAAGTTTGTCCTCCTATATGTTAGCACATGATTGGCGCGACAGTATCTCGCCGCGAGATAGACTATCCGTCCCTCTTTTGTTAATATAGCTAGTAAAGGACGAGAGATCTATCTCGCGGCGACATATACTGTCACACCAATCATGTGCTAAGCCTACTGTTGCTGTATCTACAGTCTAGACAGTCAGACTAGATGCTTACAAATGAAGGGTCCACGGAAAAAACATGTTTAGTCAATTCAAATTAAACCGCCTTACTGTTAACAGAATAAGGTGTGAATTTGCCCTGATTTTTTTTAAGCACTGGACATGTTTTTTCCGTGGACCCTTCAAATATAATAAGAGCAAGCTTAAATTATCATAGAGTAGAAAGGTTATATTCACGTTATATTGCACAGTGCATGTTCATATTTTTGAGCACCGTGGCTGCTCTGCAAAATCTGATGACGACTGTACATATTTTTACGACTTGCTATTACGAATATAAACCATATTTTTCAGCAGGATGATTATAATGACAGCATATGTACTCGTAAGCTATACAACACATTTAGGTGTTTTCAATCAAACGAGATCATTATCTGCGGCCTATTTTTCGATCGAAATTAGACTAACAATATCAGCCTCATAACTGTCAAATCAACGCATAGTCTAAATCACTGGTCCCAGAGACTTCTTTGGCCTTTTGTGGTGTATGTATACATAAGAGGTTGAAAGGGGGGTCCAAAGTTGGTAGCGAAACAAGATTAATTGTTCTAGAAATGAGATCCTATTAAGAATATACGGAATTAAGGCTCCCCTAAAATACCTGCATCTTATTAGGATTGATTTTACGGAGAATCATGATTTTCAATCCAACTATTGTCTCCACAATTCTCTTCTCAGACTGACTTTAACACCATCCCGTTACAGAAGGATATTGCACTGCAGTACCTATCGCCATCGACTTCACTTTCATTACTGCATTACATCCAAGAAGCCACCCAGAACACCTGACTTTCGCATGCCTTTCATTCTTGATGTAATTTTACATGTCATTACACATAACCATCCGTGTCACCTTACTCGTCGATCCCATCATCCGGTAGCGTAATAATCAGTTATTAGAACCGTCGTATCGTGACGAGATTCAAGGCCTTTTGGGCGCAGGCTGTCTGTAGTTATCTAACTCCGTATTTAATGTTTATAACTAGTACCTAGGCTTCAATATTGTGTTGCGCTTGACTCGTTTGAGTCACTGCTGGCGTGACTCACGGAGAAGAAAAAGTAGCAAACGCAGCCACGATCCTTTTAAAATGGTCTCGTTGGCCGTAAAACGTCGCAGACAATACAATATTCTTAAATTTTCTACGGTCTGGTGCTATAATAAAGTTCATCGTAAACACGTTCTTATTTCGATTCTCCCTGACCTATTGAAGCTACAAATCATTTTACTTACTGGTTGTGGCCTACAAATCACAATGCTATAGTCATAATGTTCATAAAAGTTGCAAAAATAAGTTAACTACTATGAATAATGGCTAGGCTTTAACAATAGGCGATTGTTGCCAATATCTTCGGATGTCATACAACAAATCATATGACAGATGAAAGAGATAAATATCAAGCTTGAGACGTGTAGGTATTAATAAGTACTTTGAGCCTGTCAATATTACTGTCACTTGTCTTTTAATAATACAAGTTGCATGAAGCAGGTTATAATTGTGAGCAGCAAGGACGACCACGTTTGCAAAATCGTCATAAACTCGAAGCAATAACGCTTCACCAGAATGCTATCGTTATTGTTACTGGTTCACTTAATCTTCTTCCGTTGGCCATGAAACAATGTTTTCCATAATAAGTGCGATGAATCATAACGATATAAAAACGTTAAACTGGATTTTAGGTACTTACCCTATAAATTGTCACCCAAAATTATATTATTAGGTACCTATTTAAAAACACATCTAAATATTTCTTAAAAATAATTTGATTTGTTCCACAAAATATGCAAAAGGAATCTCTGGATAAATTGACAGGTCGACGTATTTATAACCTTTATTCCCCTAGTTATCTTTCGCAAATAAATAACTTATGAGTCTTATGACTTTATTGCACAAGAAAAACAAGATTATTGTACAAAAGGCGAACTTAATGCTAAAAAGCATTCTCTAACAGTCAACCTTCAGACAAAGCAGATAAGGTTTGCGTGTTCCTTTTTTAAATCTTATTGCATGTCTTAATCCTACCGAATCTACAAATAAGTAAGTACTCGTACCACAGATCAGTACTTACTTACCAGAAACATACACTAACAAACATATTTTCACCACACTGCTCGTAAACACCCTGTTTGTCCTTCAATTTCAGAGCGCAAAAGTATTTTTTTTAATCTTCTGGATAGACTAAAGCAATAACTTATACGGCCCGAGAGTGCAATAAGCTTTTTGACGTTTGAACTAGACAGTACGTTCGAAAACTCAATAGTTTCAAACAGATTCATACACATGAGCCTTTCATAATATTATATACAATATGCTAAAATCCAAATTAAATACCACATTTTGTTGTAAAAGGCTTTTAATTTAAAGTTCTAAAAATACGACAAATAAAAACAATAGGAAAATGAAAGTGATGACACTATGTAAATTTCGGAACGCATCCGAATATTTTTTCCTTTTAAAATTTAAACGAGTTCGGTCGTGTTTAAATTTTCGGTCGTCAAGATAAATATATGAGGTTATTGTTTTATTATTTGTTGATTTGTTTATTTTTTGGAAGTTGAGGACTTGCAAATAAATAGGTACCTTCTAATTTGTTATGTTTCAGTTTTATTTCGCATGTTTCCTCGCTTTAGTGTGGTGAAAAATGTTGTGTTTCACTCGGCAGCAAAGCTTGTTCAACTCTCGTGCCTTAAAACCCTCGCATCGCTCAAGATTCCATTTTATGAATTATAAAATTCTGGAATCTTTCGCTTGCTCGGGTTTCAATATTTGCACGAGAGTTAAACAATCACTTTGCTCCCTAGTAAAACAAATAACTATTCATTTATCATTTATTTATTAAATTGCACTCATGAACAACATATGTAACATGAACCCTGATGGGCGTAGCAAATAGATTTACATTAATTGTTATCACTACTATCTAGTATCTACATAACAGGTGTTAAATACCTACTACATTGGTACTTGTTGACAAAACTTAAATTATTATTACTATTTTGTACTTTTCACTATGGCAAGAAACATTATTGCCAACTTATAACTAATGCTCATTAATTTTCATAGACCGCAGGAAGAAAGCCCCCGCTGCATTTCATTCATGGAGAACTACAGCACTCCATACAACGACCTGGTGATGAAGCTTCGAAGCAGCCGCACGAGCAAATCCAACAACTCTGAGCCTATGGAACAATGCTCGTTCACCTCCAACATAGGGCTCAGGTCTTTGCTGTCCCGGCAGAGTGAGATGTTTCCCAGCTGCACACATAGCCTGTTAGTACTCGTAAGCTTACGCCGTTGCCATCAAGGGGGTTATTACCATGACACTAACTCACTTGCTTTGATTTTTGCGATAGACTCTGTCTAAATATGTAAAATAAGAATGATGACATGTAACAAAAGCTACATGAAGCAAGTGAGTGGCTAATGCGGTTCAGATTAGGTCGAGAGAAAGGAAAGGCTATACTTACGAGTTGTATATTACTGTCCCTTTCCCTGAACCTAAACAGAATCGCATTAGTACGTCATGGTAAACCCCTAGATATAGATATATTGTGCAATTGTGCTCATGAACATCTGAGTAGGCCTCTACTCTATTGTAGCGTTGAAATTATCCGGGAAAAAAACCAGATTGCTTCCAAATGGCTTGTTTTTTCGCTCGTTTCCACTTTAATTTTCAACTCTAAAGCAATGTAGGTATGTACATTATTACTTAACTCTATTTTTCACTTACAAAAGGCGAATGCTTGAAGAAAAATCAATTGAAATAGTTGGAAGGAGTTACAGTGACAATGATTATTTCGATTTTTTCGACGAAGAAAAAGTAATGATTATTTCTTTAAATACCCAAAAAATACGGAAAAAACGGTTTTTTCCTACATTTTCAACGCTATTCTATTGTCAATGCATTACAGTACGTGATCACATATTTTTAAGCACCGTGGTTGTTCCGATATATCTGATAGCGACTGTATGCTCCAATTGAAACCCTAGGCCACACTAGAATTATGTCAAAATAACATGTAGCAAGAAATTACATACGTAAAAATACGTACGTTTAAAAAAATGTAGTTTTCCCGAATCGCCTAAGGTCCAAACATTAAAAATTTGGCTGTCTGTGCATTTGTTAAATCCTAGGTAAGCAGACGCGCAGACACTAGGCAGCCAAGATCACAATCGTTCACTAAAACAGTGATCGTGAAGCCAAAATAAAATAAACAACGTCAGCTATTTAACGTGCAGTTAAAATAAACGGTCATAACATTAGTTTATCATGAGGTCATTATCAGTCATCATCAATAGGAAAAAGTTTAATAACCCAAATTTCTCCGCTCTGCATTATGTATTGAGCTCATATAAATATGCCGTGTCCTATGCCCTCGCCAATTAATGATGATTTATAATTATAATTTGAAATGTGTAGCAGACATATCTATACTAATCGAATGTAACTAGATTCATAATATTATCTAACCTAGAGGAACTTGCATAACAAAGTGAGGAAGGCCCCGAAGGCCACACCTTGATTGACACTAACTAGTGACCAATATTTGGATATAAATATTGAATAAAGTGCTAGAAATATTTACGGGGTCAACTTTGTTTGCTTAGATATTTAAGTATCTTTTTAATATTGTTACGAAACTGATTAATGTCTCAATTAAATAATTTTATAAATATATCGGCAATAAATAGCAATCTTACGTAAATCGGTCGAGTCCCACAGTATGCTCAATAACAAAATTCATCAAAAAGTCATAGGTATATTATTTAGTAGTATTTTTTAAACTAAAAATAAAACTATGAAAACGAATTACATCGCTTTTTATGAATTATGTAATTACATTTCTAACTTATGGGGTTCATGGCCTACGGGGGCTATGGCTACGGGACGGGTAGTTACCGGTTTTCACAGTTTT
This sequence comes from Thaumatotibia leucotreta, assembly GCA_025490895.1. NCBI lineage: Eukaryota > Metazoa > Arthropoda > Insecta > Lepidoptera > Tortricidae > Thaumatotibia > Thaumatotibia leucotreta. The sequence continues at coordinate 14,326 of JALPQI010022324.1, forward strand.
ATTTCATTAAAAAGTGTCGCAGTAACCGAAGAAAATATTAATTATTTTACTATTAAACAGAATCAAGACGCTTCATACTCCTCATATGAATGCCTCATACGTTGAAGGGTGGATACGTACAGATAAATATATCTTGTATGGTATTTATTACATAAATTCCAGTTCGGGCACTTTGGGGCGTCACGACACGTTACTCCTAGACATGGTGCGCGAGCGCAACCGTGAAATGCAAGAGGCGCAGGACCAGCCGCTCAATCTTCCCGGCGATGACGCTTCCGAAGAGTACGTAGAAAACTCCGATGTTTGTTTTAGTAGACGTAAAGTTGCCAAAGAGCCTATGGCACTACATCAGCCCCCCCACACAGGATCTCCCCCGAGCGTTGCTCCACCAGTCGCCAGACGGCTGACACCAGCAGCTCTCTCTCAAGACCCAGCGGGACCCTACCCGGGTACTCTTGCTGGGTCATCATTTTCTCTCTCCCTTAGCAGCAAACTCTCAACAACGAGCCAGCACTGCCGAGCGATGCGCCGACAGCCGCGCACCGAGCACCAGCCTCTCTCTATCTCCATCTGTCTTCCTTTTCAGATCTCAGATCGGACTGTGCCTTACCGCATAATCATCACCAAAATCATTTTCTCTCTCGCCATGCCCATGGCAAATTTTCCTTCAATACCGTCCCCAAATGACGGTGCAACGACCGTGCCACCTTCATGGGATGCGACGCACGCCGCATTCCACTCGTGAGCGAATCGCGAGTATCGCGACGCAGCGCGACGCTACGAACGCGAGTGAGGAGCTTACGCGAACGCACTGCGGAAATTGCGGAATAGACTCCACTCCACACTCGCGTTCGGAGCATCGGAGCACGAGAGGGGAATGGCCTTACCGAGCTAAGCTATAGGTTAATTGTGTATTATGACTTCTATTTGACCTACCTATTTACTTAACCTCAAGCACGCAACCACCCCGTACGTATGGATTCGGAAGCCAGAAGGTGTCTAACTAACTAGACATGCGACATAATTTGTTATTAGGTACCAAATTTACAAATTTTACGGAGCCGAAGCTGTTGCCCGAAATTATTAGTGTAACATTTAGCCCTCTTTTAGTCTAGTCTAGTTGCCTATTTCTCGAAAGATATTACCTATATTAGATATAATGGGCTGTCCCAGAAGTAAAGAGACAAGATTCGAATGAAAATATTTAATAAAAAAATCTTACAAACCACTACTATTTACGTTTAGTTAAATTCAGAATTTCATTTTATTTGCTACTTTATATGAAATTTCCTTGTGCAATGCCTCTGTAGCCAATTTTTCTAAGGTTGATGGCTACTCGTCTCATTACAGCTTTTCGAGATCTAGCTGCCACAATTTTAGCCAATTTAGTCCATCTATGCTTAAATCCAGTCAACGATTTGGGTTTTTCTGTTTGTTTTTTATATTATCGTTTACATAAAGGTCAATAAGCTTCAATACCAGGAGCTTGGGGAACATTTGGGGCGTTGTTATGTTTTTGTATAAAATCTATACCTGCAGCCTCTAGATGTTGAGTGACTTCCGTGGCGTAGTGGCATGACGCCATATTCGGCCAGAATATAATTTCTTCCCTCTGGTAATGCTTATCTATGAACGAAATTTATCGAATTATCATACATACTCTCAAATAAATACGTGCGTTTATAAAGCCTGTGCAAATATATGGTTAAGACGTATGGCCATTTTGGTCTATGGCTTGCCATACGAGCTATTTATTGAAAAATTTGACTTTTGCTACAATCTTTTGCGAATAATCCACGGAGTCCCGTCGAGTCGCATGGTAGTATTGCTTCCCAGGAGTATCCGTGGGGTCCACGGTCACGTAAATCTCATCATCAATTATGAGAACTTCTTTCAGTGTTTTTTCATACACTCTTCGGCATCCTCTTTTAGCTCGCACTTCCTGGTCCTTAAAGTACTTAGGAACTGACAGTTTCGCAAATTATTTAAGCTTTAGGTCGCATGTTTTAATACGAGCTATACTTGACTTCGATATTTTCAATTTATCCGCAGCAGCTCTAATAGATATCGAAGGATTCCGTTCATACACTTTTTTTACTTTATTTATGTTCATAGCTACGGAAATAGTACATTTTTTTCCAGAAATCTTCTTGAAAATATATTCAAGCGATTCTTCAAAACGCTTTATAATTCGATACAAAGCAGTTCTCCTTACTCCCTCTGAAGAAAAATTACATATCGTGTCCGTTTTTCCATGACATTCATAATTCTGAACAACTCTTTAGCAAATACTTCGTGATCAGCTCTTTTCAATATTAAAATTACAATAATACAATCGTATTTCCCGCTAAATTTTACAGATTTGAGACATACGGTGGCCATGACAGTTATTTTTCTTAAGAATATAAGAATATTTTTAAATAGTTCGAAATTTGAAATTTGTCTCTTTACTTCTGGGACAGCCTTTAGACGAATGAGTACATTGTCATGGCAACTTATACGATTTGACTAATATTATTACCGTTCGTAAAATAAACCTACGTAAATATGTTAATTTCGAGGATTTGTCTCTGTCACTCAGACGACGCCTTTATTAGAGTGACAGGGACAAATCCTCGAAATTTACGGATTTCGAAGTACGCGGTAGAGCCGCTGAACTCTAATAGATACCAGTCGGATATAATATTATACATACTTTAATCACCAGCTTGCCTGTGGGTTAGCTGGTACTCATGTAGATAATGTAATTTGCCGACTACCAATGTGAACAACCATTAAATAAGTACTTAGTAAGTAGTAGGTAATAATATTGTCTCTCACGCGTAAAATTCATATAAAAGTCATTGTCCTG
>JALPQI010022325.1:0-25288 GCA_025490895.1 Thaumatotibia leucotreta
GTTTATTCAATTATAATAAAAATGTCATAATTAGAACATAAGGTAGACAAATATTTCATTTAGTTCTTAAGTACTAGTATCTAGCAAGTTAACTAGTAAGTTGGGTGGGCTTGATATTTACCAGTTATTGATAATTAGCTGTTCTCTGAAGTTTACACTGACAGGTATTCGTTCAATTAATTATATAAGTTTGACATAAACAATTGAATGCAAAAACTTCAGACAACAAGTTTTACAATATAATTTTATTATACCTAGGCTTGGGATTTTTGGATGCTCGCTATGGTTCTGGCATCCGTGGAGTTGCCATTATGTTAACATTTTTTTCGAAGTCAAAGTCAAAGTACACAATAATTCTTATGTAGGTATGTAATTATAATAAAACATTCTACCGCTAGTAAACAAAATAATGTAACCTTTAAATAAAAATTACAAAAATATCTCTTCAATCTAATATTAGTCGATACTTAAAAATTGCCGATGAGGTACTGGCTTTAGTAATCAGTGCGTCATAATCATCAGTGATCGGTTTTTTGGATTCACCCGGCGGGTCTCCTATAGTAACTTGAAAAATAAACTTTTATTATTTATACGTATTTCCATGCAATTAGCCATGTTTTTGTTCAAGAAAATATGTTCTTGTGTGTGTAATATAATAGTCGCACCCGTCATTTTTTTATACGCGAAATCCCGCGAGGGAGAATCCAAAAAAACCGATCACTGATAATCATCATTTATTAATATTTCGTATTCATCAAATTCAAATAGTTTATTGTATGAAAGTGAGTAGTAATAAAGGGGTACAGTAGTTTTGTAGTTCTTCATAATCAGCGAGTATAATATATGGCGCACAATAGATTTCATTACACGTCATGGGATAAAGTTTTAATGTCAATATATTAGAATTATGAATATTATAATTTATGAAAGAAAATTATGAAATTATTATTATTACTGTGAATGTAAAGAAGTCAATGTCATGCCATGAAAAGTGTTACGAGAATAGATGATCAATAAAATAATCAATGAATAATAAAATAATCATCATTAAAGTGGTAGTAGGAATGGATAATTTTTTTAATATTTTGCGGGGTTAAACGGGTTCTGGACTTATCAAATACTCATTTGTGAGTTGAAAAAGACCTCTCTACGTCCACTGATGTTAAAGTTGTATTTTGTCTTCACTTATTGCTAGTTCATTGTAAGGCTCCATTGTAACAACAAGCTATATTCACCACAGTTATTTTGATGGAATTCACTTTTAATATGATTAACTATAAACACTTTTTTCACACACGCCGACTTTGAAATGAACATCACACAAAGAACAAAATGTACAAGACTTCTTCGTCATATTTTAATTCGTGGCACGGCTCTAACCAGGATTTAATCTCGCAAGTCGTGAAATCATCCATTTTAAAATTTTATTACAAACTGCGTAAACGATCTTTCATCTGAACTGACAACTTATTACTCAAGTGTTTATTTTTATTTGAAATAGATGTCAGTAGTCTGTCAAACAAAACACAATTATCAAAGAGGATGCATAGTAAAGTAAATCGTAGGTACGTATAATAATATATGTATAATATGCATATCGCGTCAACTGTGAACTTTGACACGTGTGTGTAATAGATTTGTGATAAAATTAATTGTTATGTATTATTATGTATTGTTAGGTATTAATACGTATAGACCATGACATCTAATATGATTTAATTCCAGGCTTTGACTTTGACTTCGAAAATTTATTTTAACATAATGGCGACTCCACGGATGCCAGAACCATAGCGAGCATCCAAAAGTCCCAAGCCTAATTATACCCAATATTACACGTATATTTATTTACTACCAATGAATGGCTGCGAGATCAACCAGATTTAACAAAATTAAGTATATCAGTACATTTCATTAATAATGGCACTTAGGTAAAGGACTATGCGTCAAAATGAACCAAAATCCAACAGAGCTGGGAGTAGTGTCATTAAAAAGGTCTGCTTATGTACTTTATTTCATTCTATAGGTGCAAAGTTGAATTCCGTTGGATAATTTTGTATGAGTAAGGCGTACTCCGGGTACTCTCTAAGTAAATCACCGTCGTCCAGACATCATTCATCATAGTATTTGCTCAGACTAAAATACAAATATCTCCGTTTTGCAATGGAATTGAACAAATTGCCCATAGAATGAAATAAAATAAATGTAAATACCTATTTAATGACACCACTTTCGGCTCTGTTGGTTTTTGGTCCACTCTCCATATAAATCTGCCCATAGTCCTTTACAAATTAAAGTTGTAAAAATAATTTAATCTACAAAAGTTTGCATATAAAATGATTTCATTAAAAAGTAGGTCTACGAGGGCCCCAATTCATAGCAAAAACGTCCGTCTCTATCTTATAATGTGTACCTACGACGGTGACCACTGCTACGTATATCAACGACTAGGTAAGTCTGCCACGCATAACACACCGCACCGCCTATTTTCATGTAAAATAATAAAAGTTTAAAATGGAATGTGAAAGGGATACACTGGTAACAATACGAAATACATACATTTAAGTTTATATTTTCCACAAAGAGCCATGCTAAAATGTTAGTAAGAACATAAACTGAAGCACATATTTGTAAAAAAAAATTAAATCTCTTCAGTTCTATAACAAAAAACAAACGATATAAATATAATATGTAAAGAACTATGCGAAAGACAAAAAAAGTATATTTATTTTATTATGCTAACCAATTATACTCATAAATAGACTAGTATGATCGAGTCAAATGTAAGTCCCCTTTTAAGTAATGGCATCCTGTTACTTGTTACACAAAAAGGCTAATTTTGAAAATAGAAGCAACAGTTATTATCAGTCGTTCCATTAATTAAATAACAACAAGTACATTTAACACAGTTTCAATAAAATCAGTCCCACACAGTAGTCGCAGCCTTATTAGTTTACGTAGTAAGATCTCTACCGAAATTTCTAAGGTGTAATTATTAGTTATAGTTATTACTTATTGTCCACAATGTAGGCGAGAAGCTCAAGCCGCGAGGTGCTTGACCCTCTCGAGTAGAGCGTCGCAGGTCTTCTTGGCGTCGCCCAGCAGCATAGCGGTGTTCGGATTGTAGAAGATCGGGTTGTCCACGGCCGCATATCCAACACCCATGGATCGTTTCATTACTACCACCTAAATGTTAGATAAGTTTTAGTTAGGGTGATGTGACGTACGCATGTCTATTTAGATAATGGACACAAAAACGACAGTAACATTACAGTACTACAACTTTACTAGTCCTCGGAAAAATGTGACGAATGTTGTTCGTTTAGCAATGGTGAGTATTATAGCCAGAATCCGACAATTATTGGGCGTTATCGTTCGCAATAAAATAATACATCGAAACTCCAAAAGTTGATAATTTAATATCTTAAAATTTAGTTTCGATTCTAATAAATTATACTATAAAGTTTAATACATTTTGGAGCAATGTCCAAATTATTGCAAACAAAACCGAAGTCCAATTTCTGATCATAAATTACGGAATTATAGTCCAGCCGTCTCAGATAATGTACGTAGGTAATTAATAAGAAAAACAATTATTTATTTCTTAGATACGTGACGTACCTGTTGTGATTTCCACACTTTAAGTACAGGCATTCCAGCGATGGGCGAGTTGGGATCGGTCTCGGCAGCGCTGTTCACAGTATCGTTAGCACCTGTATCAACAGAATCACCATATATTATTCTGTAAAATATATATATTTTATCATTTACAAAATAATCTGGAGTAAAGGGATAACTTTGGCAGAGAGGTCTGTAGGTGCAGTACAGGAGCCGGCTTGAAATGTATCATACATACCAATAACTAGTACTAAATCGGTGTCGGGGAAGTCGTCATTGATCTCCTCCATCTCCAAGACGTCGTCGTAGGGCACGCCCGCCTCGGCTAGCAGCACATTCAGTTGTCCCGGCATGCGTCCTGTTACAACAGATACATTTTAGTCTTCAACACTGCTCTCGAATTAGTATAATTTATATAATTATAAACTTTTCTGACCAGAGAGAGGGATACAGTACTTTTTTTCTTAACGTAACTCGACAAATTCTGTAATTACGATGAATGATCGCAACAACATTAAAATTCATCGATATCGTGTATGAGAGTTTGAATTTTGAACATAGTACCTACTTCATTGCTTTTTTGTTATCAATAAAGTAGGTAGTTCGATCGAAATTGAAATTCTGACACACAACAACTCTTATAATTGATGCTCATCTCATATACATATTGCCATACAAAAACAACAAGAAAATATAGCAGCAGTGTAAGGGTAAGCCCCTAAAACTTTATATGCCATAAGGTAAAGGTAAAAAAATACAAAGCAAGGCAAGTGTGGCGAAAATAACAAGCGTTTGTATTTGTATCATTACCTGCAACAGGGTGGATCGCGAAGCGAACTCTCTTGCCTTGTTTTTTAAGCAAGTCCACCAACTCTGCTATTGGGTACTGAGCTTTGGCAACGCACAGACCGTAACCTGTGGGACAAATAGCAAAATTATGTATAAACAATTAACTTAATCTATAAGGAGCAAACCTGCTCCTTGGTTGTTTAGGATATCCATCATTATCGTATACTATTAACAATCCTTTGATAAGAATAAGAATTATGCCGGTATTGCAAATTGTCTTTTACACCCTAGTAAGTGTGTGGCCGCCTCCCGCCCTAGAAATGTGCAAGGGAAGTTACCTATTGCAAATGTTCTCTTCTGCGCACATTTGTTACCAAACTTTAGGGGGTGAAAGAGAATGTTCTCAATGAGAACTCGCATAAGATATTTTTCATTAAAATGTTGCAATAACGTAACTTTGATAAACTTCTGCAACTTATACGTATTGACAGATAAACAAATATTCGTGTCCAACTTTTAGTAGTTTCGGACAACGATAAGTCTAAGGCCTAATAGCCGCCCGAGCGGGACGTCCGGCGGGAAGTGCGGAGGGGCATCCATATGAAACAAATGCAAATCGCTCGACGCGCCGCTGAACGCCGCGCTGAACGCGCCGCACGACGCTCGCCACTCAGGTGGAAACGAGGTACGTTACAACAGTGTGAGTATGAGTAGGTAGGTACCTGGGGTGATGATGATGTTGGAGGCGCGCGTGATGAGGTCGGCGACGGAGTCAACGTTGAGCTCGGTGTGCGTGGCGCCCGCCGGCCGCGCCGGGCCGCTGCTCGTCACGCCGTACCCGCCCAGGATCACGTTGGGCAGAGAACGGTTCATCGCCTAAATTATTACGGTGGATTAATAAGGTAGTCTGTTGCGTAGTTTTATGTGTTTACGTGAGCGCGCTGGTGCTGATACTTTGAAATAATGGACTTTATCTACATCCATATCATAAGTTGTCTACAATATGTTTAGCGACTTTAGCGGCGGTAAGCAAAGAGCCTACTTTAAGAAATCTGTATCTGTGGGTGTTAAATTCATATTCCATACATTCTTCTAAATCTCGAATATAGAGAATCGATTTGAGGATCGATATCGACTCGAGACCTTACCTTGTCTATGAATTAAAAAAAAACTAATGTCAGTCATTTGTTGTGTTTGAATTGTTTCATACATCCAACTTTTTTGGACTGTTGACTTGAAAGTTAAATATTATCGAGTCCGTAGCAAAGAACAGAAATAATGATTTCAAATATTCATATATGATGATGTAATTCTGTATAACGTCCAAATTATCGAATAAATATAAAAATAAATTATCTTTTTAATCAATAATACGTGTTAAATTCTCGAATAGTTCTTCTTGATCATTTTATAATCTCTTTTTGTTTAGTCGATCCATATACTTGTAATTACTTACTTGATTCTTGCTATGTACATTATTAAGCTTATTGTTTTAAAAATATGTAATTATGGATGTTAAAACTAACAAAAATCAGCTGAAATTTATTGCTTTTCAGAATAAATAAATAAGTAAGTACCAGTAATAATAGTATAATGGTTATCTGGACATTTGTCAACAGGCCAACTGATAAGAAATCGTCAGTTCCTCTCACACTACAATTAATTCGCCGCACACGAACCTAAACGAATTTACAATATTTTGCTACTGGCCTCTGGGTGCAGCGGGTGGTCCGACGAAAGACTTCAATGTTACATGTTCCGTATATTGATTTAAACTTTCACGATTATCACTCATAATTTAAAGACAAACGGGTCTTATACGGTCTGCCTGCGACCACAAGTGTAACTTCATGCCCGAAACGTTAGGATATAATTAAACGTAAGTTTACGCGAGTAAGACCCGTTTGTCTTTAAAATGTTCTGTGTTCGTACCTTGCACATGATGTAGGAGAGGATGGCGCCGGAGCTGCCGATGAGTGCGCCCACGATGGTCATGAGCGAGTTGTTGAGCATGAAGCCCTCGGCGCACAGCGCCCAGCCCGAGTAGCTGTTCAGCACCGTGATCACCACCGGCATGTCAGCACCTGTGTACGTACATCGGTGCTATATTTACAACGTAACTGCTTAAGAACTTTTGGAATTATCTATGTCACAATTATCTTCAGTGAAATGGATAGTGAAGTTCAATATGACAGCATTATTATTTTTTTTTTTTTATGCTATAGGTGGCAAACGAACAGACGAATCGCCTGATGGAAAGCGATTAACGTCGCCCATGGACACCCGCAACACCAGAGGCGTCGCAAATGCGTTGCCGGCCTTTAAGGTGGGAGTACGCTCTTTTCTTGAAGGTTTGAAGGTCGTATCGGTCCGGAAACACCGCTTGTGACATTATGTTGGTAATAAGCTTCTGTGAAAAGCAGAGAAAGAATTATGCACTACATCTTTAAGGCCGATTGTAAAAAATGTTAAAGGCCTTTAATGAAAACAAAATTTAACGACATAATATTTGTATTACAAAATTTTGTGTAACAACTTTTGGTAGTGAAAAAAGGAGACAAATTAAAATTTTCTATGAGCGATCAACAATACGTGCGTACATTTTTTAATATGACGCCTTTTTCTACTGCCAAAGGTTTTAGGACAGAGTACACACAGTGTTGAGAGAACAATTAGTATGACTAACTTTCGCAAAATAATTGACACGATCGTGATTTTTGTTTTAATTAAAACTTAACTATGTAAACTTTTTATGCAATCTACCCTTTAACTAACTAAAAACTGTGTAATACAGAGCACGATTGATTGGTAATCTAGACGGCCGATGTCCGATAAAAGGGCGCAACGTGTTCAGTTTCCAGGTCTACTAGAGCAGATTGCACACAATCTTAGAAACCACGACATGAAGGAAAGGCTTCCAGCATATAGTAGAACAACAGGTCCGCGTTCATGGCAGGCCGCCCGGGCAGCAGCAGCACAGCACAACAAAAGCATGACGCAAGTGCACCTACACGAGTTTAGACTGCCAGTACCAACGCGTTCGTTTTATACATTCATCTGTATAATGTGCGGCAGCCGCAACCCGCACATTGGACGCGCTTATTCCCGGCCAGTGACCGCGGCCCCAATAGCCGGCGATAAGTCTCGCAGCTTGTCGCTGGGATACTCACCTCCTATAGCAGCCGTCAGCGTGAGCCCCTGTATGCCTGAGAGCACGGCGGCGGCGGACAGCAGCGAGCCGGCCAGCAGGCCCGCGTTGATGGCGGGCCGCCCGGCAGCAGCACAGGACAACAAAAGCATGAAGCAAGTGCACCTACACGAGTTATACTGCCAGTACCAACGCGTTCGTTTTATACATTTTCATCTGTATAATGTGCGGCAGCTGCAACCCGCACATTGGACGCGCTTATTCCCGGCCAGTGACCGCGGCCCCAATAGCCGGCGATAAGTCTTGCAGCTTGTCGCTGAGATACTCACCTCCTATAGCAGCCGTGAGCGTGAGCCCTTGTATGCCTGAGAGCACGGCGGCGGCGGACAGCAGCGGCAGGCCGGGCGCGTCGGGCAGCGCGAGCAGCGCGCCGCCGCAGCCCAGCGAGCCGGCCAGCAGGCCCGCGTTGATGGCGTGCCGCCCGGCAGCAGCAGCACAGGACAACAAAAGCATGACGCAAATGCACCTACACGAGTTTAGACTGAGAGTACCAACGCGTTCGTTTTATACATTTTCATCTGTATAATGTGCGGCAGCCGCAGCCCGCACATTTCACATTGGACGCGCTTATTACCGGCCAGTGACCACGGCCCCACTGGCCGGCGATAAGTCTTGCAGCCTGTCGGTGGGATACTCACCTCCTATAGCAGCCGTCAGCGTGAGCCCCTGTATGCCTGAGAGCACGGCGGCGGCGGCCAGCAGCGGCAGGCCGGGCGCGTTGGGCCGCCGCAGCCCAGCGAGCCGGCCAGCAGGCCCGCGTTGATGGCGTGCCGCCCGGGCAGCAGCACAGGACAACAAAAGCATGACGCAAGTGCACCTACACGAGTGTAGACTGCCAGTACCAACGCGTTCGTTTTATACATTTTTATCTGTACAATGTGCGGCAGCCGCAGACCGCACATTGCACATTGGACGCGCTTATTGCCGGCCAGTGACCGCGGCCCCAATAGCCGATCGATAAGTCTTGCAGCTTGTCGCTGGGATACTCACCTCCTATAGCAGCCGTGAGCGTGAGCCCCTGTATGCCTGAGAGCACGGCGGCGGCGGACAGCAGCGGCAGCCCGGGCGCGTCGGGCAGCGCGAGCAGCGCGCCGCCGCAGCCCAGCGAGCCGGCCAGCAGGCCTGCGTTGATAGCGTGCCGCCCGGGCAGCAGCAGCGGCGCCGATGATAGCGAACCTTGCAGCTTGCCGTACGCTACAAGCGAGCCGCTGGAAGCAGAATTTACTCAACTCGGTTCAATAGTAAAAGGCAAGCCCCCTTATTCATAAACGTCTGCTAAACAAGGCGCTAATAATTGTTTGTCCCGTTTGCTCTTATGGACACATTGTTAAGACCGAAAGGGACAAACAATGATTAGCGGAACATATTGCCATATATTAAGACCGAGTGGCCGAGGGGTACAGGCATCAGCCGCGAAAGCTAAGTACATGGGTTCGATCCCCACCTCGGACATAGGTGATCTTGGTCGTTTTTCTTTGGTATATGACATCTAATATTTATAAATTATTAGCGGCTTGTTAAGTTAGCAGACGTTTATGAATAAGGGGGAATGTGTACATACCTATAACAAAATATTAATAATTGTAAAATTGCGTATCTTAACCATCAAAACGTGGGAACGTAGCTAGCCTTATAAAATAGTCCAAAATAAACAATCATAAATGGGGCCTTTCGGCAGATTGCCCACCACGCAAGCAGGATTTACGCGCTGAATAGCTATAGCAAACCTTTGTGCTTGGACGCTGCCTGCACGTCTCATCTGATGCCTCCCTCAACCTTCTACTGAGCTCCTTGTAAAGCGCGATTGCCACCTACTTCAATCTTTTATACAGACATATGTATATGTATGACATTTATCTGAAGTTTACATTGTATTATTATTATCAAAGTATTTTCTCCACCTGGCGTTTGAAAATGTGAACTTTCGTATGCGTAGAAAACTTACGTGAAAGTAATCCCGCCGATGTAGGTACCAAGAAACAGCGATGTCTTAAGCGTGGCAGCGGTCGGGTCGAGCGCCATGGCAGGGAAGTCGTGCATGTACGTAGCCAGGCAGGTTAGGACTGCAGCCATGCCCACCAAACTATAACCAAATCATATATTCATTGGCCCGAAAACCAAACGTATGATGCTCTCACATTGACGTTAAAAAATGTTACATAACAACACCTTTCGCTTTTGACATTCTAATATTCTGTAACGTGGCCCTTGTTGCACTTTGTTTTATAACGTTTTAAAATGGTTTTAAAACAGAAATAATATCCAGTACGCGAGCACTGTAAACCAAATATTTCATACTATGCTGGAACAATACATACAAAATATTATTGCATCTGATATAAGCGAAACTAGTTTAGGCAGAAATTTGATGATTTATGTACGATTCTCAGAACCTTAAGTATTCAGCTGATTACTAATTAAATTATAAACATTGTTGCTCTACGGCCTTTTCACAATCCTCAGATAAATATATCTGCCAGATAAAATATACAGACCTTAATATACAAACAACATCTTTCTTAACTACATTAGTGAACCATATACAATAGGCATATTTAAGGCATTAGGTCTATCGATGGACAGCTAACAGTATGGGCGATGTTACCTACCTGTGAAAACCCGCCACGAGTTGCGGCAGGTCTGTAATCTCGATTTTCTTAGCGATAGTGCTTCCTAGCAACCCTCCAATGCCCGCGACTCCGATCATCTGCGCCAGAACCTCAGCACTCGGCGTCAAGGCGCCCAGGGTCGCCGCGATACCCCCCGCGACACCGATCTACCAAACAAATTTACTCAAGTAAAGCGGATTTTAGTAACTACATACATATTTTTCTCAAACTTGCTACGGAATGTTGATGTTACTTACTTTAAATTAAACCCGGAAATACTATGTATCCGGTGTCATATGCTAAGATGATATGTAAAGAGATTTGATGTATTTCATATATTTATTTCACACCTAGGACTGCAAACAGACTGTCTTTTGTTTTGAAACATCATTTTGTGACACCTAGGTCTTGACATTCTGCCACAGAAAAAAAAAATAGCCTTAGAACTGATGTCTATACCACCAGGTAAAAGAATACCTCAAACACATTAAAAAAAAAGTTAGGCGCGAATGTTTTTTTTTTAATGTTTTACGATACTAGCCTAACTACCGCGAAAATCGAAATTCGTAAATTTCGAGGATTTTTCTCTGTCACTCAAACGAAGATGTCATTAGAGTGAGAGAGACAAATCCTCGAAATATACGAATTTCGATTTTCGCGGTAGGACCGCTGTACTATTGGTATATTTACAAATGAAATAGTATGGTTCGGCGAAATCAGTTTGTTTTATTTCATGGCAAGTTTGAGAAAAGCACTATACAAATCTCGGCGAGAAACAGGGTTACAGGCCGCGTATTCCTATCTGGCCTCAGTTCCTTCGGCCAGATATATCTACTTGGCCTGTAGCCCTTCGTTTCCCGTCCTCTATAGTAATGTACTATTAACCTAAAGCTGTTATCAAGCGCGCCAACGGCATGTGAGCGCAACTTACCCCATGCAGATACTGCGCCAATGTGACATCAGCCTAAAGGCTTGAGCAATTCGCAACCTCATATTACTAAAGAATCGTCAAATATCCATATCATCAGGGAAGAACTGAACCCAAGTTGCCACGTTATATTTTCAACTGTTCCATAAATTGTTAACACAAATTAAGCCTTCAAAATGTGTGTTGCTTAAAAACAAATTTATACATAGGCAAAAATAAAACAACTACGCCAAAATTTAAGAAATAATTTACTTAAGAAATAATAATCACATAATAAAAAATAACGTTATCAAGAAAATAATTTACTAACGTAGTGGTTTTATCATTAGGTATGCCTGTTATGTCTCATTGGCTTTACAATGCGCATTAGACCGAGACTAATGTCATCAAGATTACAATGAGCGGGTCTCGGGCCGAGTCTGAGTTCAACCCTGTGTATGGAATTGCTTTACGAATGCCTTTTCTAATCATTGGTTGCAAATGTTTCGAATATTTAAAGCCACATATTATATTATACGCCATAAACTATATTGATTATAAACAATGTTTTTCTGAAAATGTATGGTCCCCATTAACACGTTCGCCCCCGGTACTGTTTCACTAAATCCTAATACTACACCGGTCGAAATTTTCTTATTAGAACGCTTATGCCAGTGACACGCATGTGTGACCGAAATGATTGTACTCCTATGCCGGCGACACAACACTTGTGTCAAAAATGTTCGTATTTCGATGCGACTGGCACCGGAGTAAGAACTTGATTTATGCTATTTAGTGGCACTAGAGTACGGTAATTTTGATCACGTATGGGTGTCACTCGCATAAGAGTCGCAATTTTTTGATCACAGAAGCTGTGTCACCGGCGTCGAACGTGTTACCAAGAACGCGGACACTAGGCGACGTATCTGTAATAGGCCAAAGGAAACAAAAGAACTACACGACAGCTGTACATATACGTCGTTTCCGCCAAAGTGTTAAAAACTTGTTTATGTATAGTGGCTTAAAAGTAGGAGCTAGGTTTACCATTCCAAGATAGTTGCCTTTCCGCGCTGTTTTCTGTGAGCTGAGCCCTGCCAGTGCGCCGACGCAGCACAGTGACGACGCCAAGTACGCCATCTGGTGGACTTCGGGGTAGCCCTGTTACGATCAATCCACAAATGTAAGGTTATATATTGGGTTATTCGCGGATCGTCTAGAACGCATTTCACTTTCCTGTAAAATATGTATGCAATACTGAGATCCCATCAAAAAAACAAATGTGAAATGAGCGTCAAGTTCAGTATTATGATATTTGACTTAAACTACAAAACAAATGAGATCTAAACTAAACAGGTACCAAGTTCAATGGTCTGTTCTGAAATTTATTCATAACTACAATCATATATCAATAACTACAACAATCATCTTTCTAATTCATTATAATATAATTTAGCCAAAGGCTTAGCTGGTGTTGATATAGGTACGAATCGCAAGTTTCAATATATGAGCCCAATCTGACTATGTTAAAGGGTTTTTAAGTTGTGGTGTCTAAAGTGGCTCCAAATGGTTCGCGTAATATTCCCACGATGCTGCTCGCCAGTTCTGTTACTCGAACTTTTATTGTGACTTGTTCACAATATGCAAACACCATAATTATATAACAAGATATATATATATATATATATATATATATATATATATTTTAAGAATGGTCGGTAGCTTTTCAATGTTCGGTCCTCACTATCAGTACGGGCGACCGAGCATCTAGCTAATGTTATTGCAAAAAAGGAGTTTACTGTGTTAAATTTGCTGTTATGTTCAAGATTTAGTGTGATTTAGAATTATGTTTTATTAAAGCTTTTGAGATTATCTATTATATACGTGCTGAATTCAATGAATGAGTGTATGGTTTCCTCCTTACTGATTAGTTCCACCAGCTTAAACGGACTGACGTTGTGTATACTACAGAGTATTTCGTGCTCAATTCTCATTCTTGCAAGAAGATATAATAATCGTACGTAGGTAGTTGACAAGTACACTTTATCTCATGCTACCCTAAATAAGTAAGTATAACTAACAGCTGTCTAACAAAATCACATTCTTACACTTAATCGCGAACTGGTAGTTTTGTAATTATTTTATCTTACCTGCATCGCTGTAACTAGATAGCCTCCTAGTAAGGCAGCGGCCGGGATAGAGTATAGGTATCCATATTCTGGAGGATCACCAGGTCTGAAAGAGAGTACTCATACAGATATATCTTAAAAACTACATTATATTAGCAAAATTATACTATCCCGTGAAAACAATACCTTTTAAACATGTCAAGCATGCGCTGGGTGACCAAGAATCCACCAAACACGTTAACAAACGAGATGAGAGCTGCTGTGCTCGCTAACCACTACAAAACAAAAAAACTGCATGTAGCACAAACAAAAAATACAAGGTTGCTTGATAATCGAGCGTGAGAACTTTGAAGTCGGATACGATAACTTACTTTTAAGTTGTAACGCAAAACTCACAAGTCTGTGCATATGACTGTGTATACGTATATGGTCGACTATATTATATTACTGTCACTATTGCTCTCACTACTTAAAGTTTTCACACTGATTACTACTGGCGGTACCATATAAATAAGTACATGCATAAAACAAACATGTTAAACACATAATTATGTTCTAATTCTAAAAGTATATATGTTTGATGGTTGACTACTGGAAAATAGATAGTATTAAAAGTAGCAAAAGTATTCTTTAAAGTACCTTACAGTTTACAAGGATTGTTTTAGGATAATTACAAAAACGAGTATTAAAAGTAGCAAAAGTATTCTTTAAAGTTCCTTACAGTTTACAAGGATTGTTTTAGGATAATAATAAAATATATAGGATATTATTAAATATTTATACAAATAATACATTCTAAAGAAATCGTAATCTATTATGAATGTACTGTTTATTTTCATATTTCATTGTTATTTTTTAGGCTGGCACTAGAAAGTCCTAGAACAGAAAAGTGCCACTTCATTTCCTCCAGGATGGGAAGAAAAGACCCGTATTCGAATAGGTGGTGTGAAAAAGAAATTAACGGCCTGTTTCACAAACCCCTCATAAATATATCCGTCATACAAAATTCACTATCCTATTCTCTAATCATGTAAACAAACGGACAGCTAAATTTATCTGATATATATTTTATTCAGGGATGGTCAAACAGGCTCCTTAACGCACTGGTCTCACCGCGAGCTACTATTAAGCTATGAACTATCGGATATAAACACGAACAAAAGATACGCACCCCCGTGTAAATAAAAGGGACACGGCGATACTCGCCCGGCTTTGATAGCTGATAGCTGGGCGAGTATCGCCGTGTCCCTTTTACATAAAATGTAAGCACAATGGAATCGTTGACAAGTCGTCGGTAGTCGGTACCTGCACCGGAGTCTCGGGCACGTAGCCGCCGCCCATGAGCAGCAAGCCGCCCACGGCCGTGATGCCCGACACGGCGTTGGTGACCGACATGAGCGGCGAATGCAGCGCGGGCACCACGCCCCACACGGTGTGGTAGCCAACCACGCCTGTGCCATGGAATTATTTGAATTGGTAATAACCGTGTTTTTATTGATTTCCGTTAAATTGGACAGGTTACTTGGGACATTAATAGAAGTTGCATGGTATATCGGCTTTTGTTAATTTCGAAACATTTTTTTTTTTTGTTTTCATATTTAATAATTGTAATGGCAAGTGTGAGAGAACCTTAAGAATAAGATCTCAGGCGACTGACAGCTGCTGACGGTATATGTCAAAATAAGTAACTATAGGATGTAATAAAGGTTGCAATACACTTGTTCAGTAATTAAACTTATTTTTTTAATAACTCAATAACAGTAAGAGTTAAGTCTCTAAGTAACACTAGTTTCTTAGAGAAATTGATTATTTTTGACCTAAATAAGCTTCCCTTTAATTTAACGGAAATCAATAAAAACACAGTGTATATGTAGTATGTTTTATTAAAATAAAATTACTAGAATTCCAAAATGTCTTACATGTACCTACTTAGAACTTGCGCGACGCCGGTTAGCTTCCAACTTGTAATGTCTAAATTATTGTTCGTAAGCCAATTAGTATAAGTGACTACACCAATTACGCATAGGTAGTAGGAGAAAATATCATGCCCCCACACGGTAGGGTAGCCGACCACGCCTGTGCGAGGGAAGGGATTATTTAAAATAGTAGTAACCGCCTACCATTGTAGTAAGTTTTATTAAAATTAGTAGAATCCAAATGACAGAATAGATAAGGACGACGTTTCATGCATGTACTAGTTATCTTCCAATTTGTAACATCTAAATTGTACTTTAAGTAAATTACCTAGTATAAGTAGGTCATCCAATTACGTATAGGTGATATAGTAGAGGCATTTATGTCCCTATGTGGACTGCAACAGAACAGACTACTGATAAAATTAGAAATGGTTGGTTTTGCAATGCACATACCGGACAAAGCGAGTGTCGTAGTCATGGTAGTGAACGCCGGGTTGGGAGACGCAACGGCCAAGCCGACTAGAGATGCCAAACCTAAACAAAAATAATTAATTCAGTAACTGTAGATACTGTAATGTAACAATTTACTTGAACAACACGATATAAAATGCAATGTATATAAATATAACTATGCAAAATACATGTTTAATCAATGTTCGTTTACAATTTTGTTACTTTCAAGTTCATAATAGTGAATAAAACGATACGACTTGAGAACCTCCTCTTTTTTTTTTAAGTCGGGTGTAAAGTATCAATATTTGAAGGCTACACTAGATCACATCAGATCTGTCGGTAGTGGCACTAGTGGCACTACTTGCGACGCTGAAGTATCAGGTTTCCGTAACCGTAGCCCGTAATTGAGCTTAACGGTGGGAATTAGGCCGATTTGTGTAACATTCTCTCATGATGTTTCTTTATTTATTAATATAGATATTTATGGATATTACGATGTTAATAAATGATTCCTTAATGAGGGTTTTCTGAAATGACGTTCACCAGGGCGGCAGCCATTCATTATAGTTTCGTGTTTAAATGTTTTGTATGAGTTAGTTAAATTATATTAAAAATAAAAATACCTTCTAGTTCGTTTTTTTTGGAGCTAGATAATTGTGATTCTTAGCGGGACCTTGCGGCTAAGTGGCGCCAACTATTGGCATACGTTTTCGAGAAATCCCTCATTGATTTACCGGTTGAATACAAGAAGGCGTCCTTAAGAGTCTCGTTGAACGGGTTCGGCGGCTCAGCTTTGACGGCGGCGGCTTGGGGCGCGGCGGCCACGGCGGCCATGCTGGGCGGCGGCGGCGCCGGCCACAGCAGCTCGCCCGCCTTCAGCACGATGGCGCCGCGGGTCACCTCGTCCTCCAGGTCGATGTTGAAGTGCTCGTTGGTACCTTGTTTGTAATTAACCCCCTTATTCATAAACGTTCGCTAACTTAACAAGCCGCTAATAATTGTCTGTCCCTTTTGCTCTTATGGACACATTGTTAAGACCGAAAGAGACAAACAATTATTAACGGCTTGTTAAGTTAACAAACGTTTATGAATAAGGGGGTAATTCTATGAATTGTCTGAAGAAAGGACACCCAAGCTAAAGTGCTTAGCCAAAATTTTTCCTTTAGTACCGCTTGGTAGCCAGATTTGGTAGCTGGCTGCCAAATGAGAAATATGATTTCCCGCCTGGTGGTAGCCAGCTGTGAAATGGGAATAACTTTCCCATTTCACAACCAGATTTGGTATAAACCTGGTTACGAATCGGTAAAGATAAGTCCCGGTTTAGAGCCAGTTGCCTATTGGAGTTTAATTCCCATTGCGAAGCTGGTTACGAAACTTTGGCTACCAAACGGTACTAAAGGAAATCTTTGATACCCTATGTGTGTGTAAATTATACTGAGTTACTTTACCATTGGACCCCCGCGAAATAAAAAAATAATGTTTCATGCATGTTTGTGGTTGATCTTAAAATGTTGTATGAGAGATTTATTTTTTAGTTCATGGTTGGTTCAATTGTAAAAGTTATTCGGTATAAGTTACGCATATCAGGCGTCTCACCTGACGTTTTCATTGGATGATGAAACAGCCTGTATAAAATCATATAGGTAGTCAGTATTAATCACTACTTGGAAACATCAGAAAACCACCGAAAAACGACTAAAAATGTTAATGTAGGTGTATCAACTCGTGCTCTATGCGTTAGGTTTTTAGGGAATTTTGGTCGAAAGGGCAAAAAAGCCAACTCTCTTGATATTCTCTCAACCATATCAAAGACAAAAGAAAAACGACGAATCCTCTAGATTTTCGTATACCAACCCATGCTAAGCAGTAGTCCAGATATGTTGTTAGCGTAGAGCGTGGAAGCATGCGCCGGCATCCTGCTGGGCAGGTCAGTAAGCCCGACGTGTGTGACGCCGTGCACCCTGGTCACGACTCCCTTCTTAATTGTCTGCACGTTGCCGCCCATCTCCGCGGCCAGGTCGACGATCACGCTGCCCGCAGCCATGTCGCGGACCGCGTCCTAGTGGCACCGGGCGAGTTAAATATGCTAATCAATCACTAATAACTTCAGTCACCAATATTTTTGTTACAACCTGTACTTATTAGTAATAAGTACAGGTTGTAACAAAAATATTGGTGACTGAATTAAGAGCAAAGTCGGTATGGTATTCTGATAACGAAAACGTAGAAAAAAACTTGTTTTACATAGGACCACAAATAGACCTATGTGGCCATATGCAAATGTTTTATAAATATATCGTTTGAATTTGATCGTTAAATATACAAGGAAGGAAGCACATGACAAGCGTATTGTAATGATGCCACCTGGCCATCTTAATGCGATACTTGCTAGCGGGAATACTGAATCAATATACATATTTAAAAATTGCGTATCGTGGAAAATGTGAGTGCTAAAACTGTAAACCACTCGATCAATTATACGGTCGTGCTAAATACTTGAAGTACACCTTCGTAATCACTAATCAATTTCAAGGAGGGACCAAAACTAGCTACTTGTTCCTAATCAATCATGTAATTAATAAATACTACAAAGAATTCCCAAGCCTTACCTCCAAAATAAGCAGCGGCGCAGGTTTTCCCGGTATAAGAGCTGTAGTTATAACAACGTCAGAAGTTCTAGCCTCCTTTCCTAGCAACGCTCTCTCGGCATTAAGGAACTCTTCACTCATCTCCTTCGCGTAACCACCTTCCCCAGAACCATCTTCCTGTAGGAAAAAAGGGCAAGTTTGTAAGAAATATACAGGGTGGTCCAAACCTTGATAAGTTTATTTGACCGACTACTCCGAAAAATCCTCATTATTAAGTATCACTTTTTTTTGCTTTTACGAAGGTTTAAGGTCTAGGGCAGTGTTTACATTACCAAAAATCCTTGGGATATGTTTTATTTTTTTATTTACGTATATTAATGCTATTTTGATGCGTTTTTAGCGTAAAATTTTGATTTTGGTATTTTTTATCCTACTTGTATCAAAGTGAGGACGCTATTTTTTTTGTCAGTAAATGCTTTATTTGTAGTAATACTTTTACAAAAAGAAACTAGTTAAAAAACCCAACAGTTTTTTTTTTATTAATAAATTTCTTCATTCCAGAATTTCTACAAAAAAATAATTTCAAAAATTCATAACTCGAAAACTACAAAAAATCGGCTAACATACATGGGGTATATTCTGATAGCTCATGACGTGAGGAATCTAAAAAAAATTTTTTGACGTCAAGGTTTGGACCACCCTGTATAACTACTTTCAATTATTATAACTATTATAAGTCTCTTTAAGTATGTCATTTACGGGCAGCAGCTGGATTCAAGGAAATAAATGGTTGCCATGGCCAGAGTCTATTTTGTGTCAAGGTAGTTCGATTTGGTAAAATAAGTCATCTCCTACACGATACGAATTCTGTCCTGGTATACGTTATGTAATGAAGCAGTACATTTTTTCCATATACCTACCTAAAGAAAGTTTTCGTCATTTTAGATAAAACTATCTCTGATTGATAACCCCCGAATTACCCGTGTTCCAATTCCATTATAATCGATAGATAAATTGATTAAATTTTCTTCGAACTCTATTTATTTATTTGGTGATATCACCGGCCTTGGGAAATTTGCGGCGATGGATATTATTACATAAATACCGCGTGCAAGCATTTGTTATCTTTCCTAAATAGCGAGCAAATCACAAAGTAAATATTATTTACGATCATTCCTGCATTTTTCAGCAACAAATGCGAACAAGCGAGCCTAGTTTGATTATTATGTTATGTAATCGCTTCACAACTAACTTGATTTATATTCGATTTCGTAATTAAAAAACCATTGTATTGCTTTGTTTTATAACGTGTTATATGTATCAGAATAGCTGCCAGATCCTATGACAAGTAACATATCTGTTTGTAAACACGGGGTTTACTTGTTCTATCTATTATCACGCAGGTAAAACGAACTACTAATAAATATGACACCTAACGTCCGTTGCACTGTGCAACTCTAATACTGGTAACACAACGCGTATCAAACATGGATACAGTGCGTTAAGGTGCGAATTCAACGTAATATATAATAGCATAAATAATAGATCATATTTATTATAACCCTAAACCATACAAATATTTATTTTGTTTGTGATTGCATAATTGGACAGTTTGGTTACTTGTCACAAAGTAATAGGAACTTTCGTAAACAATCAGACTAGGTTTATGGAAAAACTATAATAAATTAATAATAACCAGAAACACAAGGACTAAGAAATCTAGGCCATTGTAATCGGCGTAAAACATGTGAAGATACGCTATGTACCTACAGGTATTCAACACAACTAAGTTTTTTAAACTTTGAGCAAACAAAAACTATACAAGTTATCAAGGGCAATAAAACATCTTATCAATATGATGGTTGGTTATATTTACTGGCATATCAAACAATATTATGTAACGCCGTTAACATCTGGGAAGCTAAATGAAAGAGTAAATGTGAGAGTAAACCGCGCGTGCTTCTCTTATTCAGGGCGTCCATACATCAAGTTGTTTGTAAAACTTGGCAGACCATAAATTGCATATCGATACGGGTATTTTAGTTTATACAATTCTGTATTATGAACCGATTTTTGTATGGTTTTGCCACGACATATGTATTGCTATTGAGAAACCCAAGTTCGCATACTTTGGTTTTTGTATGTTTACTCCACATACGTAGATACGTACCTACGTAATTAGAATTAATTAAGTATACTGGTATACTAGGTAAGTTAGATAAGTATAGGTGCATCCCACGAGACTGTCGGGTACGTACTACGTAACGCCGATCTTCGGGTACATCTAAGTTACGAATACATTTTTTGGTGTATCTTAATTTTTAAAACTACAAGTTTGTATTATTTTATAGACAATTCTCTGACGTTCCATAATATTTCTGAGGTAGCTGTCATAGCCGTCGCGTTTCCGACAAAGTAGACTTTTTGGTGGAATGCACCTGTATCAAACTAGTATCAAACTGTAGTTAGTAGGAATAGTGTAAATTTAACAGGTAGGTATATCCGATATTGCAAATTTTTATTTGCGTTTTTTACTAACACGCTTCTAATACCTACCTGATTTAAATGAACGAATTAAATTTTAGTTCATAAACGTAAATATGTTTAATATAGTATATGAATAATATTTTTATACACGTTATTTGGTATACATGACATGTATGTATTTGGTATGTATAGTACTTAGTACTTGAAAAAGCCAGTGATTTGTTATGCCATACAATTTATCTTTGGTTAGCCATCCCAAAAGTATAAGAACAATGGCACTTATACGATTCGTCATAAATATTTATGTAAATGAGCCGAGAACCGAGTGTTGAAGTTTGGTTGTCCGGTTGCCGGTATAAATGATTCAAGCAGGGCATGATAATAATCTAGACGCCTGGACGCCGAGGCAGCGAGTCGGACGCGCGTGCGCTTGCATGTTACGCGCGTGTTGATACTCGTACTCCGTGAACTTAGAACTGCGCATAACACGTGATCATAACAAAATAAAAGGAGACAGAGTAGAAGAATAGAAAAGCCTATGCCAAAATTCTCGTGTAAAACGTGTTTTGTTAAAAATAAATGACCAAAAAGAAATTAATGTATAAATATTTCATCTTATGTCCGTCTCCCTTCCAGTTCCACGCCACATTTAAATCGCGTTCCGGACCCATTCTACGGACAGCTTCTCTTCCACTTAGCCAGGTTAGCTTCCATGTTAGTTCGTGTCTCGAGTCCGGCCTACACCAAAATCACCTAAGGGGTTTCCTACGCTTTCTTTGAATTATTTAGGGATGTACCTCTCATTTTATGGGAGCCACAAAAGTGTCTCTTTCGAGTGGGCGTGGTTGGTGGGAGCGTAGGTATCGTTTTAAATCTGATTATACACATTCCTTACAATCCGATGTCAACAGTGGCAACTGACCTTAATATCCATAGTGATGAACTGCGCGCCGAGACTCTCGATCTGCTCGCGCACGGCGGGGCGCGTGTCGAAGGCGCGCACGGCGGCGCCCATGCAGCGCGCCTGCGCCGCCGCCGCCAGCCCCGCCACGCCGCCGCCCACCACGAGCACGCGGCACGGCGGCACCCGCCCTGCCGCCGTCATCTGACCTACATGTGCAACTATAGGTTACCCACAGGCAGCAATGTACAAATTGCTGAACATTCTCAATGTCCATAAATTGCCGAAAGTTTACATAATAAATTGTCATGAAAATTGTTTTTGAGTATACATTATTTTTTAGATTAGCCATTAAATACAGGACTTAAGATATATTCAAATTTGAATTCTTGCTGTCAATAGAGTAAAATAATACATGATGCATATGACATCACATGTTCTGAAGCATATACGGTTGCTCTATTTTAGTTTTGAGTTACACATCGGAGGCCTGTATCAGCTCATCCATTGCTATAAAAATATGGCTTGATAAAAAAAAGTGTCAAAAACTATAGCAAGAACTGTCCATGAAAGGTCCATGAGAACATTCTCATTTTCTGAAGCTACTCTTCGGTGCATTGTTGCGTACGGAGCAATTAGACAACGCATTATGAAGCGCTTACGAAGAATACGAGAGCGATATACAGGGTGGCTCATTCAAATCGGTCAGTATGGGAATGTCTGAAATTGTAATATGTGGAAGGTATGTTCTTAGGAACCATGTTATCAATTTTAAGAACAAAAAAAACTGCATTCATAGATACATTTGAAAAAAATCTGTACCCAGCTCGGGAATCGAATGCTTAGAAAAAAAATAAACTCACACAATTTCTAAAGTGTGGGTCAATAGAAAAAGAAAAAAACCGGCCAAGTGCGAGTCGGACTCGCGCGCAAAGGGTTCCGTACCATTATCAATTTATTGTTAAAAAAATACAGTTAAATCAACCTACCTCAAAAACTATAGGAGATAATTTTATCAAATCAAAAATCGTTGATAAAGTTTATTAATGTGCATAACATATATTTTTTTCAGAATTTTATATCGCGTAGTTTAAAAAATAGAGGGGGGGGGACACATTTATCAGACTTTGAGACCTGATATCTCGAAAACTATTTGCTTAAATAAAAATGTGATGTATAAACCTTCATATCATTTTCAAAGACCTTTCTATTAATACCCCACACGCTTATGTACAACTAAAAAAAAAATATCTGATATTTATTAATAATTAAGCACAAAGAAATCTTCGGACGTGTTTTACGATATTATGTCAAGGGCTAGTCGAAATTTTTTACTCATCGAAATTTATCTTGTCTATGAAAAAACTAACATTTGTAGTGATGGGACATAAAACAGTTTGATTCCGTTATCGATTCGGTTTTATTCGATCGATTGTTTTAGTCACGCGATTTTCTTATTTTTTTCTTTGATATTACGAGTATACCCAACAATATACAAAAATGATTGTTCGTGAGTCATTTGGGAAACTATTGATGTGTACCGGTACCTACAACGTTAAGCGGCATAATTCGCGGACTTCGTGGCGGAGTTTAATATCGGATACGTGAGTATGCGGCTTAACCATGACTGCCAGAAGTGGCGGTAAATTGAGAAAAACTAAAGACGGGTATTTAAAAAAAATGCTACTTTTTCGTGTTATTACGGGTTTTGTGTATTATTATATTCTTCTGATATTTACTTTATTACGGCTTAGCTTTTATATTTGGACTCCGATAATTGTAATTTGATTGGATTTTTGCAACTGGTTAAACTACGACTTGGCTATTTTATATATGGACTAAGATAAACATTGTGATTTCGTTACACTTTTGCTACAGAATAACGCAACTTGACTTAGCTATTTACGGGCCTCATTTCGTCTTCAAAAGGTTTGTTATAAAGGTAACTTCTTTTAAATTAAACTCAAAAGTGTAGATAAATGAAAAGTAAATGTCTGTCTCTTTATCTAACTTTATTTTAGATTACAATGAGTGAACCTGGTCCATAGGGATTAAAGCCGCCAAAAATAGCTAAGATTGTAAAAAACAACGAACGAAAGATATGAAAACGTTTATTTTAAATGTCTACAGACATTTAGAAAGAACCTCACCTACTTTTTTTGTATAAAACAACGGCAGCGATTATGGAAGTATCGATAGATGTTGTTAGCAAAGTTGTAAAAAATAGTGAGAAATGTGATTGACGGAATTTCCGACACTGTTATTGACAATGCGGCTGTAACAAAAGCTTTCATCATCACAGTCACTGATGATGACACTTCGGAGGAGAGTAGTAATAGTGACAGTCACTCACACAGTCACTTTTTGCCATAAAAAATTGTTCCCACACTATTACCTAATACTTACTTATACAGTGTGTGTCTTTCATAACGACATTGCTTTTAAGGGGTGAAAGTACAAGTCTTAATGAACTGAAATTAGCATATTTAGTTAAAGTATTTAAAAAAGCCAAGTTGCCAATGGCTATCGCTCAGTAGCGTATTTTAGTTTTCCGTCTTTGTCATTCTTTCTTATAAGTGCGACAGAGACGATTAAGCGCTAGGTAATTTTGTGTTAACTAAGAAGGCGGAATCAGATAATCGTTTTGTTTATGTACCGATTGAAAACTTCACATTGATTGAGTTGAAGTGTCAAGATAACATCAAGTTTGTTGATCAACAGACTTTCCTAATAAATTTAATAAAAATGATTGAACTATGTAGGTAATGTGATTTCTAAGAAGTGATAATGTATGTGCAGTGATTTTTGATATCAGTTCAGTGAATAATACTATTCAAAATGTGCTGGCTAAGACAGTAAGACACAGAAAGAATTGTTGATGTAAATTTGTTGTGCTAGTGTAGTCCAAATCTCGCATGTTTTAAATTGTAGTATTTTCTAGTAATGGATAATTCAGTAAATAAGTTAACGTCGGCAACAGTTCGCAGTTACTTTAATGATTTGACCGAATTAAAATGAAAACGAAACTAGCTTTTCCTCTCAGAAACGTCCAATAAATGTTTGCATTACATTGCTGCTCAAGATTTTTATAAACATTAATTACTCTTAAATAATAAAGGCAATAATTATATTCTTTTATTAAAATGGTTAACAACACTTTAATCTATCGTTACTTAAAAGCAATGTCGCTATGAAAGACACACACTGTATTGAGTTCGTAATTATTTCGCGAAGGATATATTTGGTCGATTAAAGTTAATACTATTCCCATCGGTCCCATCACTATTTTCATAGACAACAAATGCGATTGCCGGTCCGCCATATTTGTTTACCTTTTTTTCTTTTTCTATTGACCCACAGTTTATGTATCTAGATATCGATTGTGTAGGTGGTAAGCAGTAAAAGTCTCTATGAAATATGATGTCTAAAATGAATGGCATTCATTGTTTTCACGTAGTGTCTAGTCTTAAGAAAAAGTTTTTTTTTTTCAAATTTGTCAACCCAGTTTTTCTTATTATAAAAATCGATGACATGGTTCCGAAGCACATATCTTCTTATGTCTTATAGTTTCAGACTTTCTCATACTGACCGATTTGACTGAGCCACCCAGTATACATGCGATGCGTGCAATTACTACCTTAGGTACTACAGCCCACTAAATTAATTAAATCCGGGAATACCACCCCTAA
>JALPQI010022326.1:0-21484 GCA_025490895.1 Thaumatotibia leucotreta
TACTTGCCAACTCTTGGTAACTCGAACGATGCCGATATCGATGAATTCAGGCAACATTTGCGAGCCCTCTAGCTTTTCGGTCCGTCAGCTGAGTGGCACGTGCGTTTCTATGCTCGTACTACAGTGCTCCCAGAGGTCAACCGAGCCATCAGTTTTTCTGCATTTATAATATCCTGCGTGGAAACTGCTGTGAGCAGGGATGCATTGTACTAATACTCATATATTATGAGTTCTACTTTGTTTATTGTGCAATACTTTACAAATAAGGATGCTAAAGCACAATAAACAAAGTAGAACTCTTACGAGTATTAGTACAATTCATCCCTGCCCACAGCAGTTGCCACGCAGTATACAGGATGACATCGGAGATGTGATTAGCTTTATATTATTTTAACCCCACTAACAACTAGCAACTAAATGCCCGGGCCTCGTTAAAAACAGATAACTTTTTTTCTAATTTTGTTCCGTATTTTACATTTGAAATAAATATGCCGATATCGACGAGTTCAAGCAACACTAGCGCGCCCTCTAGCTTAAAAACAGACAACTTTTTTTCTAATTTCTGTCGTGTAATTTTAAATTGACTTCTGAAATATGCCGATATCGATGAGTTCATGCAACCCTAGCGCGCCCTTTAGCTTCTCGCTCCGTCAGCTGAGTGGCACGTGCGTTGCTATGCTCGTACTACAGTGCTCCCAGAGGTCAACCGAGCCCCGGCCATTTGCACCAGCCTGCAGATACAGATTCATTTTGCTTCACAATATACTGCGTGGAAACTGCTGTGAGCAGGGATGCATTGTACTAATACTCATAGGAGTTCTACTTTGTTTATTGTGCTATACTTTACAAATAAGGATTCTAAAGCACAATGAACAAAGTAGAACTCTTACGAGTATTAGTACAATTCATCCCTGCCCACAGCAGTTGCCACACAGTATACAGGGTGGCTTCGAAGCTGTGATTAGTTTTATATTATTTTAACCCCACTAACAACTAGCAACTAAATGCCCGAGCCTCGTTAAAAACAGATAATTTTTTTTCTAATTTTGTTCCGTATTTTACATTTGAAATAAATATGCCGATATCGACGAGTTCATGCAACACTAGCGCGCCCTCTAGCTTAAAAACAGGCAACTTTTTTTTCTAAGTTTCTTCGCGTAATTTTAAATTTACTTCTGAAATATGCCGATATCGATGAGTTCAGTCAACACTAGCGCGCCCTCTAGCTTCTCGCTCCGTCAGCTGAGTGGCACGTGCGTTGCTATGCTCGTACTACAGTGCTCCCAGAGGTCAACCGAGCCCCGGCCACTTGCACCAGCCTGCAGATACAGATTCATTTTGCTTCACAATATACTGCGTTGAAACTGCTGTGGGCAGGGATGTATTGTACCTACTAATTACTCGTTGGAGTTCTACTTTGTTGATGGTGGTTTAGATTTAGAATTTGTATAGTATGAAAATATATGTTTAAGGAGAATAGGAGTTCGTTTCGTGTTTTGAGGTTTGAATGCAACTCGTAAATGTTTTCTAAAGTGTGTGTTCAAGTAATGTGGGAGGAAGAGCTATTTAAAAGTACATATGATTAAGATAACATAGGCAGTGGGTAAGACTGGTAAGAGTAAGTAACGCAATCCCATAAATTTCAGTCGAAAATGTTATATGAGATTGCGTACACTTACCCACTGCGTACGTTTACTATGTTAATGATGTAAACCCGTACTTATTCAAACCTTTACTTATGGCATAAAATGCGATACAATAAAATACTAAGTCTGTAGGGAAGTATGTTTACGGAGCAATAATCATATTTAGCATATGATACATAAAGTTATTGTTATAGTTAGGTACTTAAATCGCTATAATTACGGCCGAAATCAAATAACAAGGAAAGCGGCTATCGATTTTATATTATTCTAGTTTTCCCTCTTTTATATAATTATGTAGGCTTTCCCGTTTGTTGTGAAAATGGGGCTTAAGGTTGTCAAGGAAAATGATTATCCTAACAACAAATGAAAATAACGAGCCCGTCAAATATTATGAGGACCTTCCGGAAACCTTATTTTATAAGAAAACTTCTTAGTTATTTGCTTTGGATCTTGGTTTATTGTCCGTGTCCAATCCAGGCATATTTATGTTTATTATTTCAGTATCAGAACATTCAGAGCCTATACCTACGATCCTTATTTAGTTATTATTAGTGGTCGGAATTATGGGTGCAACACATTAACAAAACTTTAAAAATTGACATATAGGAACACTTTAACCAAGAAAAATGCGAATATTGATGACACATTTGTAAGGTCCGACCGAGATCTCGGTCTCGGTCTCGGCAATCTCGGCCAAAAATGGCCGGGACTCTCGGCCGTGGCCGAGATTCGTAATGAGCTGTAATTGGGGAGCTTGACGCCATCTCGCGAACTTACTGCGATTTTATTGGTGTCATACTGTTTTATTGACATGAACTGACTTCAATTTCACTTTAAAATGAACGGAAGGAATAATTTAGAGTAAGCAACCCCTATCATACTATCGATAAAAATACCTAAAATTCGAATACCGGTACCTACAGAAAAAAAATCTAAAATTTAAAATATCCAAAAAAAATTGCCGTATCTAGTTTGACGTTGGACTTACTATAGGTATTTGCTAGGGATTTTTGATGCAATTTATACGTTTTTTATCATTTCTACCAAGTCTCAGTCTCGGTCTCGGCCGAGACTAAAATATAGGTCTCGGTCGGACCTTACACATTTGTATCCGATTTTATTACCTATCTTAGAGTCTTGAATTTACAATGGTTGGGTGTGTAGGTATCTTATATTTTATGGATGCATATACTCATTCATCTCCACTTGACAAGTTTTGTTAAAGTTTTGAACCCAAAGTTCCGATCACTGTTATAATAGAACTTTAGAAGCAGAATAAGCTAAGCGACACGTAGCTATCCCTCGTGATGATATCTAGGTTTATGCTCTAATCCAAGCCAACGGTTACAGACGCTGGCCTACTACCGCGAAACTCGAATTTCGTAAATTTCGAGGATTTTTCTCTGTCACTCAAACGAGGCGTCATTACAGTGAGAGAGACAAATCCTCGAAATTTACGAATTTCGTTTTTCGCGGCAGGGCCGCTGCTTAGGGATAATAAAGCGACAAGTTAACACGTTCGTTGACTCTGGCACAACGGTCGGTACCAGAACTCCGTAATCTTATGATAGTTATCGCTTCTAATGTAACTGCTCATTAAAACAAACAGGTATAAGTAATTCATAAAACAAAAACTAGGCATATGATTATACATATGTGATAGTCTTCAAGTGTTACTGATCATTGTACAAGATTGATGATGGGCAGCAGCGTCATCATAGTGGACACATTACTGCGATCGCCAATCCGCTTGCCCAGCGTGGCGATTATGGGCATTTACCTCCTAATTCGTCTATACGCACAGTTAATAAGAGAGGCCTACATCCAGCAGTGGACCAATATAGGCTGGTGATGATAATGACGATGATAGTCTAGCTTAGGTAGGGTTTCAGATACTTATGATGGGTCACAGTAATGAAGTAAGAGAAAAAAACCGGCCATGCTCAGTAAGGGGTGCGCCAAAGTATTTATAAAATTGCAACTTAGATTATTGGAACTCCGAAAATTTTTCTTATACAATTTAACTTCATAATGATCGGTATTTAGAATAATCTTTGTTCATAATCATCATCACATAGAATTCTTTATGTTCATAATATTGTTTTTCATACATATTTTTAGTACTAACTTTTATGTTTATATAATTTTTCACTATACTTATTTTATGCTATATATTCTAATGTTATAGGTATTTATTTTTATCTGTACTGGTTTTACGTATGAATTATTTTTGACTAATTAAATATAAATCGTACTATTACTGTAAACTAGCTACCTGCACAAATCAGGTTGTGGCAGAGTAGGTACTGTACTAAACGGGTTCCCTCTAAACTTTTTTTGTCCGAATCGCTTAGGACATAACAGACTTGGTATAATCTATTTTGGCATCAACTTAATGAGACAGAAACATCACTTGGCTTAAATAACAATATTTCGAATATTATTTTGTTCGAAACTATCTTGGCATATCATTAATTACGCCGAGTGTTATAAGACAGAAATTAGATTTGCATTTTTTTTTTGGGCATGTAGCCACATGTTCGAAACTTGCCTTTTTCGTCAGGCAGAATTTGCTGTGAGGGTGAAAATTTCTGCAGTGAGCGAGCGAAGCGAGCGAACAAAACCTTCCGGGGCAGATCCGACTCGGACAGGTTAGGTTAGAAGACTAAGGCGGGAGCTTAGCCCCCGCCTTAGTCTTCGAGGTTTTTTTTTTTAGCAACCTAGAAAGTACTCAGCTCAGTAACACAGTAAGTAAACGTATAGAATATTACTACTACCTCGATCATATTGAGAGGTTGTAATTATTCCAAATGGTAAAATATGCTAAAACAAACTATGCCGATACTTTTTATGCACATCCAGATTATGCCTCATCATAAATAGGAGCATCGAAATTATGCTCGAATAATAGGTATTCGAACAACTCGAAATCTGCCATAAAGAAATATGCTAAAGTTGAGTATGTCACAACAGTTTCTGCACAAAGCCCATTATGACTACATAGTTTATGTTATTCATAAAAGACTTATACCACAACAGAGTGAACCTAATGGGAAAATGTTTATAAATAAACAATTTATTTCAAATAATTTTATGAGTATAGATTAATCTACTTGACGACTTTAGGAGGATAAAATTTCGAAATAAAAATCGTTATGAACATTGTAGGTAGAAGTATAATTTTTAGTAAGAAAAAAAGTATGAGAAAAAATTTTCGGAGTAATGATGATTATGAGTAAAAAACGGTATTAGTAAAAATATTCGAAGAAAAAATTGTATTGTAGTGCCAATATGGACCCCTCAGTAAGTGTAGGGTTCAGTAGCCGGCTGGGCTTTTTATGCTCGAAATAGTTTTATTTTAAAGTATTCTATAAGCCCACTCACTATTCATGACTTTTCATATTTTTTGGACTCACTAATCAAAAGTTAGAGGGGGGGCACAATATGTTTTAATAATAATTAATAAGTTTTAATTAATTATTATTAAAACATTGTGGCCATTAATATGCTTTTATTAATATGTTTTAATTAATTGTTATTAAAACATATTGTGCACCCCATATCTCTGAAAATATTGACTTTAGAAAATAACTTTCTTTTGGGACCCTTATTCTTTTTAAAATAGGTACCTATTTATTCAACGACACTTTAGGGGATCTGGGTTGAGGAGCAAAAGTGAACAGGGTACAAGGACTCAAAATTAGCAAGTTGTTTTTGTGATTTCTTGGTTGTCTCCATAGTGAAAGTTGCTCAACATGGCTGTCCCTAGTACCCTGCTCAGTCCTGCTCCACGATCCAGATGTCACCCTGTATAACAATGAAGCAAGGATAAGCCTAGCAAGCGGCGACAAGCCTTTTGATACGCTCCGTATCACGAATAATAAACCGGTCGTCATTTTTGTTCTGCAGCTCGCCGATCTGATTAAGTGCGTGCGCGCATGAATGCATTCGCAGTGTGACGGCTTCCCCATATGGCCAAGGCTAGGCCTTTTAAGGCGCACATAAGTGGCCACTCACCCACCGCTGAACGAGCCAGCAATATCAATGAACCGACCATCAATAAAACATGGCACTAAGCCAGAAAAGGAAACGGCGAAATGAGAAAAAGAAATATTCGCAAGAGGTATGCGGTGCGTATAAAGACTAAGGCTGGGCAATTGTTTGTGAACATTCAATGCAGTGCGCTGCCGGCATACGTGATTCACTTGTTTTTGCCGTAAGATAGGAACTCCATGTAAATGCAATTGATTCAATAATGTTACATAACTTGCATCGATCGCTGTGTGGGCTTCTGGCGTATGTGTGAGGGTATACGAGATGAGAGTACAGTCAACCTCAATACTAAGAGCGACAGTTGAAGGTTCTTTTGAATACATAGTATCTTTAACTTTGAATACAGTATCAATATCCTTTCAGAAGCTTACTAATTAGAGAAAGGAATATTAGACAATATACTTCGTCCTTGAAATGTTTTTGCATTTTCACGGTCGATAATATCGTTACAAATGGAGTTTCGTGAACATATAGGTATACAGTCGGTTTGTACATATAAGAGAAACATACAATTCCCTTTTAAGGGTGCCGTAGAATCCGTAGTAAACAAAGAACTCTTATTAGTTTCGCCATGTCCGTCTGTCTGTTCGTAGCATATATAGCTCAGTGGCCGTTAGTACTAAATCTGCAATTTGGTACGGGTATACTTATTAATCACGCCGACAAAATGATAGAATAATAAATAAATGTTTTTCGGGAACCTCCACTACTCATAAAATGGGAATGATTTTTTTAATTTGCTGTAATCCTATGATGTGGTGTAGGGTATCATTGTATAAGTCTATTAAACATAATAAGGGTCTCATGGATATTTTGAAAAGAATAAAGGGCCCCAATATTTTTGGTGATGACTCCAGAATAAAAAATAGTGTGAAACGCTCAAGAATAAACAATATTCTCGTTCTTTTGATCCATAGAATAATTAAAAAACACTATTTCGACCATAATCGGCCCAGCCGTTTTGAACAACTATGGAATGGAACCCTAAACTAAGAATGGCCCGACATGCTCTTGGCCGGTTTTTTATTAAGCTTCATGTTCCAATTTAATTTTTGTTTTTATATTACAACTATTTAAGTTAGTTTGTGCTTTGTTAAATTTGTGATTCTGAATTATTTGAAATTTTGAATGGTTGAATATTGATTGTTAAAAAAAAGTTCCTAAGTATTTTACCTATATCTACAAGTATGAGACAAAATGAAAAAAAAAATGCGACTACAGCCTTGCTCAACCTTTCACAGCAAAATATGTCAGTACTGGTGGGTACATCTACATATTTAATTCCTTTTTCCCTACAAAACTCTAATGATAGCTAGGTTGTCAAGGTTTTTATATATAAGCTAAATGGTTCTCGGCCGCTGCCCACCGCCCCCTAATGAAGTGGTTTGCGCTGCCACAGCTGCATTCCAGACGGGCATTTTCTGGGAACCCGCCTTTTTAATGGTAACAAGGAATGTCAGCACATCCCAGACCAATAAAGACGTAAGAACCAATAGACCTACGGCACTCAATCCTTTTTAAATTTGCGTCCCAGGGAACGCGTACGCATACGATTTTTCATTGAAATTAAAATTGTGAAGAAAAGTCGACTCGTTGTGATGCCACCGGCGTATGGGTTTTTGCTTTAAACGTAATTGCTGAAAAGATTTTCGTTTTTTACTAAAATAAAATTACCTTATACATTGTTCCTGAACGGATAGTTTTTATGCTTAGGTATGTTATGTTATAGACTGAACATCCTGCTACTTCGCATCAAATCTGAGCATCAATCCATCTTAGCACGACGTTTTTAAGTTCCTGTTTACAAATATGTTAGTGCTGGACGATAAAATAAAAGGACATCGTATAAGATATTTACATATTTAATTGTAAATTGCAGGTAGGTACTTACGGCTTAATTACTTTACTTTATTACTTTACATATTAAATGGAAGTCAAAATCATTAGTTTCAAAGCTATGAGGAGGTTGTCTTTTAAAGCTGGACCTTAAGAGTGTTTCTGTTGCCACTAGTACTAAAAGTACAAAATTAGGAGCGCTCGTTAATTTACCGGTATCTGCCTACCAGCTAAAATTCTTGGCATTTTAATTCTCGCTCATTACCCTGAACGCATTAAAAGTTTTATTGTGGACGCGTGAGGGGTGCAGGCAGACGTTCCCATCGCTTAATGAACGCAAAAATGCTATCGCCTCAATAGCAGTGACTAGTGATACGTTTAACTGACATGTAGTCCACTTTTTTAAATTTGTTCCCCACAATTTTTTGGATTTGGAACTTTTAATATGATTTCCACCTAGAATCGCGATCTCTTTCGATCCTGATAAATAGGAGAAAAAAATTCCAAGGTTTGATTTCCATACCCTTACCATTTTTACATACATTTTGTGCGGCGGTATGTATGTTAATTTTGGGATTTTTTTCTCCTATTAGAATAGAAGGAGCTCATGATTACGAGTTGAAATCGAATACAAAACACCTTTGTTGTAAAAAAAAGTAGGCGGAACAACTTTGAAAAATGCCCCATGTATTGTTACTAAATGCTGTCACTCTTATTTTACATTAAATACGAATAGACCTAATCAATCAAAGCATGTGAGTGGCTAAAGCCATATTTGTGATTATAAAACTTGTTTCCTCGAAATAATCTGCCAAAAAGCCGCCTCTGGGCGTGGCTTCATGCTTTTTCCATTAGCTAAAGTCACGTTGTATACATAGTTACACCTAGATTCTTAGCCAAGTTGCCAATCGCTAACGCTTAGTAGCGTACCTATCGTAGTTTTACTTAACTTACTCTTTCTTATTAGTGCGACAAAGACAGTTAGCTGCCTTTCGTTTACGATTGACGATTAAGCGTACGCGATTGGTAACTTGTCTAAGCACCCTACAGATGTGCAGATTCGCAAAGGGTTCCTCGGCAAGCGAGGGGAACAGAAGGCTTGTTCCCATGCGAGGAAGCCTCACGCCGCGACATCACGCGATAGCGATCTGCGTGAGAACCCGAAACAAGCATTCCTACACAATTATGCTTTACCTGCTCACTTATAAGTCATATAACCTAACCGTTGATATAGTCTTACTGTTAGGCCGTAGAAAAAAACTCATGTCAAGGGTCACTTGTTAGAGTCTAAGTGGGCCATTTTCATTAAAGTTGTCCTTCCTCTTTTTTGTAACAGGTATTTCTTTATACGATTTAACTTCGATCCTAATAGGAGAAAAATGTTGTCCTAAAATTTACATTTTTTTTTTCGATGTTCCATTCCGTTACCGTACAATGCTTAATCGACCATTAACCATTTGTCAAAAGTCAAAACCACAACTCTGCGTACAGTGCGAACACTGCGGATTCCATACACTGACTTTGATATCTCTTTTCGTCACAACGTAGGAAAAAACACAAGTGATATTCGCTCGTACAACGCAAACGCGACATTTAAATACCAGTGACAAGCACTATCGTGTCAAGCTGACACCAGTATGTCCGAATTGGCCTCCTGGGCGCCTTTGGTCTATTTATAGACGCTTGATTAGTCTCGATACTGTAATGTTTGAAGAGATATAATTAAACGCAATTCCGCAGCGACATGTGCCGTGTAAAGTGGGACTAGTGAAGACCTGTTCCCGGGATCCCGGGAATGGCAGGACCGTATAAGCTACCCCAATCAGACCAGTCACCGTATAAGCTAAAAATAATACTTACTGGGTTATCACTGTTATCAGATCTAATAGATAGGTTCATGTTTGTATCAACGCAAAATAACATAGTGGGTCAAAATTATTTTCGTTGTCATATTTTGTGTCCCAAAAAACTTGACACAGTGGTGATTTTGTTTTGTTTTCAATATCTGATGTATGGAGTAAATTCTAGTGTGAAAAAAAATACAAGTGCACCGGATTTTATTAATATACTAAGTCGAAACAGCAACTAAAAGCGTGACAGAGTGGTATGAAACAAGACAACGAAAATAATTTTGACCCAAGTTTACTTTGAGTTTAGTTGTCATATAAGAACCTACACCTGCCAGATGCACAGATTCCCATAAAAGTATAAAACATGGAATCAAGCGAGAAGCAAGTAGCAAAGTATTAATGTACAAGGACAGGAAAAACACCGAATAAATTAAACACGTGCTTACCTTACATCACAAATTACGAAAAAACTACGGTCCTTTGAATCAAAACCATATTGAATGAGTCAGTATTTTTTTTTTAATTTAGGAGCATACCATTTAAATCAGTAACCAAAACTCATTTTTTGATATGTTGCCGAGGCGGCTTTGGATTAGTTGGGTAAACTGTTTAGATGCAGGTGAAATTGTAGTCTTCGACATCGAAGAAAAAAATAGGCTCTCATTCAAAATTTAGAACGAATTAAATCAAAATTCAGAGAAAAACAAATTTATTCAATACTGCTACCCGCGATTTTATCTGCGTAAATCTCGAGGAACAATGCAATTTTCCGGGATTAACTATATTATATGACATTAACAGAATTCTATCCGCATTGAAATTAGTTGTTTTTTTTTCGGAAATAATCCCGGGATTGAGAATGTTCCCGCGTTACATCACTAAGTAGAACTATGTTTGCGTGACCCATTTGCGGCGCACACTAGCCAATCTACTCGCAGCATTCAGCCGCATCCATATTCGGATATTTGGAAGGATTGTCCAAATGTCCAATTGCTACTTGTACTTGTTACATTTAAAAACAACTCCCATTACTGCTAATAAAAACATAAATTTCGTTGTTTACTTATATTGAGGAAATCTCGCTGCCAACA
Source organism: Thaumatotibia leucotreta (assembly GCA_025490895.1). NCBI lineage: Eukaryota > Metazoa > Arthropoda > Insecta > Lepidoptera > Tortricidae > Thaumatotibia > Thaumatotibia leucotreta. The sequence continues at coordinate 10,477 of JALPQI010022326.1, forward strand.
ACGTGATAAATAATTAGTTAATTACTAATTGAGGGCGCCAATGAAAAACAGATACCGAATTTATAAAATAAAAACTAAACAGATAAACTTTACAATGGGTTGCTATGTCATATAGGTATCAAAGAAAAAAGCATAAGTTCACCAAACCCACCACCATTTCGAATCCACGTGCCAAAGCTGTGTTGCCTAAACGTGCCTCAATCACTCGGCCATTAGGTCTGAAACGTACCTACATGCACGCTTAAAACACAGTACAAAATATTACATAAAACAATTTGATTTATTAGAAAACCAGTGAGTTTAGGGATTAATATATATTTTTTACGGGCAGGAAAGCATTTTGTCTAAATAATACGCACAATATGGTGGTTAATAAAGATTTATTTATTTATTTATATATAATTACAAATTAGCAGCCGCGAAAGCTGAAGGCGCGTTTTCGATTCCCACCTTGGGCTTTGATGGAGTCGACTTTATCTTTATTATGACACTATTTGGATTGATAATGTAACTGTTTAACTCAACAACAACCAACGCCATGATACCTATAAGCAATAATTATAAATTCCTCTATTAGTCCGGCTGGTATCACTTTAAAAGCAACATATATTATAATGTACGTACCGCAGCAAGGGAATTTCGACGCCACCTCCATTTCCCAGATGCCCACGACATATTTGAAATTCTGTGAAATCAATAAAGTTGGAATTGAATTTTTTGTAGGAATGAAGTATCTGGGTTTTGAAGGTGCAATGCACATTTCTTTGTGGAATTTCATTATGTTGGCATTTGCGCTCCTCTATTGGAAAAATGTTTTTTTTTTAGATTTAACGTACATGGTTATTGAATCGTCACATCTAATCGGTTATGTACTAACGACTTCCTTCTATATCTTTTACTTATAATTAGGTATATACTATACCGTTGTATAGTTTGCCAACTAATATTTAATTCACATCACATGCCAAAAGTACCCATCTACATAATGAAGCCTAAGTAGCGATTTGCCGCTCTATTGATTAGTATTTACATTCATTTGTAGTACTATAGCGGCTAACTTTTTATATTCCCGTTGGATTGACTTTCTAATTGTAATACGGCGACTGAGTAACAAATGGATAAAATTAGCATACCTAACAATCTAGACTCGTAACTAAAAGTGCAGGGTGTTTCCAATTTACTGTAAAGACCGCATGATTAAGTATTAGCATTTTCACCTGATAAGGTTTCACGAATATAATATCGATCTGAATCATAGTGCGTGGGCTCCTCATAAACAAAGAACAATAACTTCCTTTTATCGACACATTATAATGCGTGGCTAATGGTCGATGGCGTTATTAATAGTTGGTCTAAGTAGGGCACCCGACAGACGGGAGTGTCTTGAAATAACTCTGCATATAAGCTTCACTTTAATGCCAGTGTGGTGTAGCTATATATTTGTCGTATCGCTGGGTTAAGCGATCATAAACAAATGATTGCTGACAATTATCTTGGACGCGGCGCGTCGCAGGCGCACGGGTAGGGTTGCCAGCTCCTAAAATGGAAAAGTCTGACATGTCTTTGTAAAAATCTGTATACGTACATGTTTTAGCAAAAACGTCAAACGCTTTCGTATACCATAAGGACGGCATTGGCTTATGTATACAAATTAAATGTCTAAGCACCATATTATTTGTATATAAGCACGTGTATTGTGAATGTTGGGAATAATCGCCCGGTTGCTTAGTTGCTAACTAGTTTGCACGACTTAAGTTATCCCAGCCGGTTGACTAGTAAATCTACCCACTTTAGTTAAGATGAACAGTATCTATAAATGTTTATTATCAATATTATCATTGCATTGGCTGCACGTTAGTATTAACTTTTTGTTGTCAAATTGTGCTCTCATGTAAGCGTATTTTGTAAATTCTTAATGAGTATAAAGTTCTTTAAACAGGACAGGCGAGACAACTAGAACTTTTAAAACCCGGGCATGTCCAGCTTTATAGCCAACTCCTGGCCACCCTACACACAGCGTAACTCGGTGGCGATGGTATACTTATTTCAAAAGAATGTTAAGATATACGCGTATTTACATTACATAAGTCTTTTTATCGGTACGAAAGCGCGGACTACATATTCGCAGTGTATAATTTTGCACGTTTAAAACAGATGCGGTTTATGACAACTTAATTGACATTTTGACCCAATATTGTCTGGCCATGATTGTTGATTGCAATTGCCTTTAGTATTATGGAGTGCTTAACAAATTATAATCATTTACTATTGTTATGGTAGAATTGCTAGACTCTGTTATTGTATTAGTAATCGCAATGGTGTGGGTTTATATAAAATTTGTTACGGTAACAATTCAGTTGATTTCCATAAATATATTATTTTATATAACTTTGTATATGTGCTCATTATCCTTTTACAGCTCAGCTTATAGCTTTAGAAATAATAATTTAGGCAATTAAATAAATAAATTCAGGATGCAACGCGAATATTGGTATTAGTCTATGCAAATGTATTGACTTAGTTTTCAGGTGTTTAACAAAATTATTGATTTAGTTAAACACCTGAAAACAATCTTAAACAAAAACGGAAAATTGTTTTTAACTTTTCAGAAATGCTTTAAAATATATAATTTAACGTGGTGCTGTTACATTTTTAACAGATTCCGCGGGTAGCGCAGTTGATTGTGGCCTGCGTATGAAGCTCGCAGTCCCGGGTTATATACGAAAATGCATATTACAAGAAAAACAAATAAATAATTTGGGCATAGGACGTAAAAAACGGAAATAAATTCTGACTTTTTTTTAGTTTTTGACGTTTAACTAAAAATCTATTATCTTTTTGATACTAATTGCTATAAAATTAAGAAAGAACATTAAATTTTAAAGGATTTGAGCTACGTTGCATCACCGTAAGTTATATTATATTTTGAGATACGACATTTCATAAAGTGCCCTTTTATCAAAACATAAACAAATTTTAGGTTACGTTAAAGCTATTCACTAAATATTGGCAAAACGATCGTGCTAAGAAAAAAAATAATTGTAGATAATAACTACCTTAAATTTGGAACAAATTGAGCCGATAACAATTACTGTAAGACTTATAGTTGGGGGTATATGAGGCTTCAAAACATGCATTTATTTTCTTAACTTAATGAAGGGCACATTTTGAAATGTGTCGTATCTCTAAATCTATATAATTTAGGGTAATGCAAGGTAGCTCAAATCCTTTCAAATTTAATATTCTTTCTAAGTTCTGTAGCAATTACTTTAGTATCAAAAAGATAATAGTTTTTTTAATTAAACGTCAAAAAGTAAAAGAAGTCCAATATTTTTTCAGTTTTATTCGTCCTATGCCGAAATTCCTTTTTTGTTTTTCTTGTAATATGCATTTTTGTACGTCCTTATAGGGCCTATATAATATAGTAAAATTGCAGCTTTGCAACACGACTTGCGTTTTGTATGAAAAACTTAGATAGCGGGCCTATTGCCTTTTGAATTGCGCGTTTTTATTTTCAATTACAAAGTTAGCTGACATGATTTTACCCTTTAACGAAAGAATATTAAGTGCGCTATAAGGTCATTATTGCATGTTTTTCGTAGCATAATTAGGTGAGGCGATATTAAGCCGATAACGTTAGCAAAACTCAAAATAACGCTAGTTTACAAAAAAGAGTAGGTACTTTTAAGAAGTCCCAACTCTCTGAAACTATAAGACCTACGGTAATACATGTTAGCTCAACTTGTTGGAAATTTATTAATCTTTAAACGCTTCCTAACATGTAATGTCAAAAAACGTAAGGATTTTTTAATAAAAATCAGAAACTGAAAAATGACCGTAAACGTACTACGTAACTAGCACAACTTTTTTTTGCTCGCAAAATGTGGTTTTATAGTGCCCTATGGTGTCTAAACAACATACCAAAAATGCAGCTATACTGCATGCTTTGCGAGTTTAATGTAAAGTTTGACCGTACTACCAAGAAGTCTCCGCCTTGCAGTTGCACACTTACTTAATACTCGTATTGAGACGATCTCAGAGGTAGAATGTTTCGTAAAAAGGCTGACATGGGCACTGCGCCCGTCAGCCACTGAATCACAGGCCACGCGAGCAAGGCCGTCGACCTCAACCTTGGGCCAACCAATTAATTCCAACTATATGCCGGTCGCTAAAATTAAATTATGTTTTGAGCTACATCCGGATAACAGGATCTGGCAAATCATCTCCGAAAAGTTATTTGAGAAAACTTAATCTTAATATTTTTATTATGCTTTCTGCTTGTAGATATCGTCAATTTTTATTGCACGCTGACCTTATAATGAGGAATGCTTTTCAAGAATCCTAATTAGTTAGACCATATAGCTATCGTAAGCGGTACATAGCTCACAGATGTAGTACCTACATCCTTTTTCTCCGACATCCGACATCGTGTTTCTGTCACAATCATAATGTGATTCAATATCCATTACACTGAAGCTAATTGAGACAGAAATATAATTACGGACGTACCTGTGAAAATACGATGGAAAAAGAGTATGCACAGATGTAGTCCCTAGGGCAAGATGAAGTTAGGTAATACTATTTTTGAAAATAAGTACCTACGTATGACGTTTTGTGAACTGTTATTCTGCAGCGGAGGATTATCAAGTTCTCAATGGTGATGTTGGCAACCTACTATAGACCCGTAGAAATAAAGTTGATTATTTCAACAATTTGGCAACAATAATGGTAGATTTATCTAGCCCATACGTAGTTCCATTTCCATGAAAACTTCCAAGGCCAGTATTTCTACCACATCAAGAGCTGTATCTGTCTACACCTACCAGTACTTAATTGGTACTCGTATTGTCAACACAATTATGGTGCTTGTACTTAAATCCATGACACTAACATCAGTGACCAAGTCAACACAATTATGGTGCTGGGTACTTAAATCCATGACAATAAGATCAGTGACCAACTCTTTTGAATGTTCTTATATTAATATAATAAATTTACGTCCACATATCTAATCACCTGCCCTATAACATGGTCGTACGTGATTTGCACTTTCAATAAATTTTACGACCTAGCTACTGTATTTAAAAAGGTTACCTACAAATATTGAAATGCTAATGATGTCTTTAATTGGATTTCGGTAAAGGTCATTTACATAAGTGATCAAATTTCATATAAAAATGATAAATTATGCGCGTGCTTTATATAAGTTTGGTTTTATACTAGAATTAAGTTTATTGTGTTTCACATTAACCTAGGTAGCTACCAGTAACAATGTGTTCAACGAAGTTAAGGGGTGCAATTTAAAAATGAATTATACGCGTATGGTTAATAGAGAAATAAGCCCTTTTGAAAACGTAGTCCAGGGTTGTTTTTTAAAGCCGAACGCTGTGCTCCATCGCGCGTCGCGCCGCTTACAATTTTACTATACTATGAACTCAGGATAATGACCTGACTTCATTCCTATTGATTGAGTATAGGCCTCGACGGACCAGTATACATTAAACCATACTAACCATCTTGTAGATCGCGCTTATACTGGGACTAAGCCACTCGGCAGCTCGGCACTTTTGCGTCGAACGCTGACGTCGGTAGTGGCGATGGTAATCACGTCAAAGCTGCGCGAGCGCAGCGCTATTGCGCACACAATGCCAGTGCGTAACCCACAACTATAGCCGTACAATGAGTTTTCAAGAATCGGTTACGTTAAGTTTTACTCGACACTTAAATCAGTCGATTGGCTTGCTCCAATAAATAAATGCTAGCGCGATAGAATGCTGTCTCTAGTAAAACCTACCGTATCCGTTACATGACAACTCATGGTACGGCTACGGCTACTACACTCACCATTCAAAGACATCCTTGTATTACTGTTAAATGGCCGTCTTGTGTCATACCTACTAAATTGTTTTTCGCGCGTTTACGAGTATGTGTGAACGTGATTGAAAGTTTGCTTTTGTCTTTGTAAATAAATATTTGAACGAAATATTTTTGGGTACTATACATGCCACACAACATTATGATTCACTAGGAAATGGTACTGTTTAATCCTATCATAGCTTTCTTTAAAAGATTTTGAAAATCAAATTGAATTGGTACGAGGTACGAGTAATTTGTACCTAGCAATGTACCGAAGAGTTTTCAAAATCAGGAATGTTCTCATGGAAGGTTCTTAGTATTTAATTGTTTTTTGCACATTTATTGCCTAGGCTTAGAGGGCCAATTTCTTTGGTACTTTATGAATTGATGCAGAGACCAGTTTGGAACTGAAATGAAAAATCAGAACACTAAGTGAAAACGCGGCTTAATCTGAACGAGAATGTCCTCAGTGGCAACTTGTGTGAGAATTTTCTCATGAAAATTTCCAGTAATTTTAGGATTTTTTTAGAATATTCTACAACTTGTACAAACACTAAACACAAAACTTGTGCTATTAGTACCTAAACAATTTGTTTACCTACCGTAGTAAACAAATTGTGTATAATGTTGGGTTATTCCTTGAAAAAGTATGTAAACACAGGAAAATCTAGATGAAGTCATCCAACCATTTAATAACCATTTCCTGACCGCAGGCTATTTATTGTTTTAGTAGTAACTTAAGCGTTACTCGAGTTGAAATAAATACCTAAGTTCATGTGGCTTGCGGATATTGTAGGTTTACTTAGGTACGTAAGTACTTACACTGAGTCGATACTTTCGTATAAAGGTACTTACTTGATATCAAAGTACAATGGTAGGTACTTACCTCTGTAAATGAATTAAAACCTGCAGTTTTAGCTTCGCATCCGTCTTAAACTCTAAACATACCTACCTTTTTGTCATTATTTTGATAATTAGGTATATACTTAATTCGCCACTCACATTAGAGGACAATCTTACAAATCACACATTCTGCGTCCTCACAGACCGGATTACTCGGATTAGTGTCAACTAGTTACTACTACTTGTGTGATTGGTGACGGCGTAAAATCCACCACATTTTCCAAAATATCACAAAATGTTTGGATGAAACATTCCTTTTTTGTTACCATAAATGTATAGGAATCTGGTAACAAAACGGAAACTTCCATACAAACTTTCTGGGACATTTTGGGAAATGTGGTGGATCTTGCTCAGCGTCATTGACCGTACCAACCTACCAATTTTTATCAATATGGAAGACGTGATCCAAATGAATAATCATATACTCGTATGTAAAACCTGTACACCTGTAAATCAAAGGTAGAGTATTGTATCAGCTACTTTATAATTATAATAAATGATAGACTATTTAAGAATAAATAACTTACAATCACAGACTACGCTCTATACCAATAGAATGTAAAAAAAAAACGAAATATGGCGTCAAATAGCATTTGACGTCTTTGACACGTGCCTACTCGTATCGTGAAGCACGTTCGCAGGTATATTTTTAGGTTAATACTAATAAATATCAATAATTTTAACTAAAAATGTATGTGTATTGTGGGCTGAAGGTTTCAAGTTGGTGATAAAAGTGAGTGATCATGAAATTATGCAAGTATGTTTACATTTTTTTTTGTTGTCTACTGACTGAAGGTATACTCTATAATCACTGCATCAATGGGGATATCTATACCATAGAACCCGATATTCCCATACATCATATTGATATTCGTAATGTTAAATCCAAGACTTCTATTTTTTAGATATAAAGAAATTCTACTGGGTAAAGTAAAATGTCCCACAGTTAGTATCAAAAGTATCTACGCATGCCTAGGTTGGGTTCATAGTTAAAACGCGCTTATTCCCATACAAAACAGACCCGAATTTTTCATATACGTAGCTATTTTAATGATCCTGATTGCAGATTATTTGGGCCATAATTAATAAGACATGTCCTGTATAGGCTGCATACTGCATTCCTACCCACATACCAGAAGAGAATCATACACTTAATTATTACATGCTAGTGCCTATATAAGTACTATCGAGTGAGAAAAAAATTAATATAAATAAGGCAGGTAGCATAAGGGTAGTTTACCCGTCACATTTACGTAACATTACGCAACCTATGGTAAACACTCGTAATTTTCCAATATTCACGCATTTCTCTGATCTTATCATTTATTGACAATAAAATGAAAATCGAAAGCTCACAAGTTAGAAACTGCTCAAACAGCATCAGTAGGTAGATAATATGAATGGCAAATTCCTCAGCCCACTTACTGGCCTGAATGATTTCGACATTCTTGGCGCGGCTCCGATAATCCAAGAAAAAAATAAACGAGCCAACAACGTAAATACACTCGGAGCGCACAGTGGCACGGAAAATAAATCAAGACGATATGGTGCTCGGGATAACGTATTTTTACGCAACAGGCTTTGTTTATAGTTATAGTAATGTCGGCGCAGACGGCTGGTTATTCAACCGGGCGCATTCCGCGACGGGTCCACTTTTTGCTCGCGCGCCGAACCGTCCTCGCCGGGAAAAACGACCAATTAGAGCTTTTACGGCGACGGAATTAACGTCGCCCATTGTCCGCCACCGCTTCAGACCAAGATTTGAAGACACTGCCTGGATTTATCTCGAGAAAAATTACCCCCGCAATCAACAAACAAAAAAATCCATTCCTTACGCGCATTATGCACAAATTGTGTTCGTTTATCTCGAAATAGACGTTTCTCGGTCTGCAACGAGACCGATGTGATTGTGAGGTAATAGCGCTGGCGCCGCCGAGGCGTCCACCGCCATTGTTCGGTCCGGCGGCGACATTTCCACTCAGAACCAACACCCAAAGCTCTCAGGCCTTTTACATGCTGCAGACAATGCCACCCCTTACGGCCCTTACCACCAAAAAAACTAATTTTAATGATGTATTTCAATTTACTACGATTAAATACCTGCATTCCCCGTGCGAGTATCTAACTTTAGACTCTTTTTACGAGTCACATCGACTCGTTTTAATCTCGAGGCCTAGTGTCGGACAATGTAGTATCAGTAAAAAATAAAAGAGAACGTTTTTATGGGTGTACGTGGAGCACCGACGCCAATAAAACCGATCAACAGCCGGACAAAAAGTCCTCGGCTGGCCTGCGCCGGCATTATTTACATTTTTCCTACTCTATGGCAAAGTGGTGTCGAATTACTATCTCGGAATGTTTAGTAGGCACGGTAGAGAGCGATCGTTTCAAATTACCTCATACATAACTTACTGCTTTATGTTTTGTATTTAATCATTCACTTACGATCTTATGAACAGCGATGAAAGTTCTCTGTAATTATTAACCTTAACAATAATTTGCCCTTATGGTTGATAAGAAAATCATTAAGATGGAGCATTATACATAATGACACCTTATAGTGATAATTTCCACGGAATTTATAGTTACTTAAGTAAGTCACCGTCTAGTCAAGTATCTATGTAGTAGACGTAGTTGTGATCTATTCTCATAGACAATACACATTTAAAATGCGAACACAAATAAAACAAACGTCTAAGTATATGGATAGATTACAACCACATACAACAGGAGCTTTTCTTAATTTTTTCACTTATACTGTGCGTTTTTCCAACATAACTCAATTAACACATATTGTTAGACCTAATAGGTATACCTACTTATATAAATAAGTATAGTAATGAGTACTTTTTTCACCACTTCTTCATCCATATTTTCTAAAGTGTTTACATAACTGAAGTGAAGCTGTTCATGAAATTGTAGCACGTTCTTCAAGTTCCATTATTTTGAATTTCAATATAACACAATGATTTTTCAATTGATCTGATATACGATATTGAATATTTATAGACATGCAGCTATATTTTTTTACCTTACCTTTTATATATTTTTGTATGCAGTGTGCCTAATTCTATACGTTTCTTTCGTGTGCCAAATAAATGTACGCAATACCTATAACTATATGCGTACATTGTTGCTCGAAAAACAGCGATTGACAATAAGTAGTAAGAATATATTCATAATGAGAATCGAAAATATTGAAATAAATTATTTGTCCGGTTTCAGTTTTTTGGAAGTAAATATCTAGTAATCGTAATTTGATGTACCTACTTATATACTCGGGTGACTAATCGGAACTTAGCCGCGGACAGATGGAGGTACTGACGTGAAATTATGAAGATTTCTAGTTTATTACGGAACCCTAAAAGACAGTTTTCTTAAATGATGTGTAATCACCTCATAAAACAACGGGATTCAATGAATAAACAAAAGGGCACCTTGAAGTCTTACCTGCTATTTTCCGTTTTACGGCATTACTCGACCATTCATTCTCTAATCTTGAATTGCTTCATTCTTACAGCAAAATAAGGAAGATTATAACAAAATATTAACAACAATAACTATAAGTCAATACCAGAAACTGATCGATTTTTTTCCTTACGGCTATGCTTAAACATTTTTCCTTATACGGTTAACACAAAAATTATCATGGAGCCGTGAGTTTACGCTCACGCATCTAAGAAAATAAGCCACCGTGCGTAAATGGGATTCAGTGGGGAGAATCCGTATTACATAATAGTCTTCTACATAATTGCAATATACGAAAATATTTAGGTGAATAGAAAAACTAAAAATGTGAACAGAAACATTTTAGACAAAGTTTTATAATAAAAACAAAAATGCCCTTAGCAACTATAGTCAAGGGCGTAAATATATTACATACATTTTAGATCTTCTGATTTAGACATAAGCAAAAAACTGGATAGGTATATATTTATGGGCTTGACTGTACTACCTACATATAGCGTAATGTGGAATGGAATGAGGTAAATACCCAAAGTAATAAGGATTTTACCTTAACCAATCATTGCACAAAAAGGTTTAAAATGATTATTAATTTATTAATAAACAAGAAAAAGAAACATATTTTGTGATTGCAAACTAGGTGATTAATACAGATTACGAAAATGAGGAGACACTCCCAAAAGACAGTTAATCATATCACACAGTAGGCCTCCTACGGAGCCTCATTTTTTCATGACTCTTAAATAACAAGACATTGTATTTGGGAAAGGCCCTTTTTTTCTAC
>JALPQI010022327.1:0-29851 GCA_025490895.1 Thaumatotibia leucotreta
GTCTGTCTGTTCGTCCGTCCGTCTGACTGTCTATCTATCTGTTGGTTAGTCCTTCTTTCCATCCATCTATTCTTGGATCCGTCTAGAAATAGAAATAATTCTTAACAAACACAAAAAAAACAATGTCCAGTAACAAAAAATAAAAATAAATTATGCGTTATTTCCGCAATTGTGATTAAGAACTCTGTTAATAACATTTTAGAATTCAAATTTAAACGAGCTTTTTTGTTACTGGCTGTGAAAGCGTTAACACTTTTTTCGTTAAAAAAAAAAATTGTTATGATCGGGCATAGTTCAAATAAAAAAATAAAAAACCCTTATAGTTTCGCCATGTCCGTCTGTCCGTCTGTCTGTCCGTTAGTCCGTCTGTCTATCCGTCAGCATACTCTTCTTAGCATGGTGCTAGAGTGTGTCAGCGCTCTATCACTCTTCATCTATCGTTTCGTGCGGTAGTCCGTCTGTCTGTCCGCCCATTGCTTAGATCAGTGACCATTTGCAATTAGTTGTAGGTATACATATTAGTTTAAGCCGACAAACTCGAATAATAAATATCCAAAAAAAAACTATTGTGATTCCTCCCCTACATGTGAATACAATGTGGGGTATCCGTGAATAGGTATTTCAAAAAGAGTATAGGTTTTTTCCAAATTCACTATTTCGAAAAATATGAAAAATATCTTACATATTTGGCTTAAGGCATGCTAATAGTTAATACTAACTATCCTGAACATAATTGGTCTAGCCAGTTTCGACCAACTACGGAACGCTAATACTGAGCATGGATCGACATGCACTTGGCCGGTTTTTTTCCTCATGCGTTATTTTTAGGGTTTCGTAGTAAACAAAAAACCCTTAAAAACCCTTATAGTTTAGCCATGTCCGTCTGTCCGTCTGTCTATCCGCAGCATAGCTCAGTGGCCGTTAGTACTAGAATTTGGTATACATATTAATTATGCTAACAAAGTGGTAGAATAAAAACTTTGGTGGGCTGTGGGTTTAAAAATAAAACCATTTCGAACGTAATCGGCCCAGCCGTTTTCGAATAACTACGGAACCCTATACTGAGCATGGCCCGACATGGTCTTGGCCGGTTTTTTGATATTGTATTCTCGCCATTTTCCGCAACTCGACATCTAACGTGCCTATTTTGCGTGATCCCAACGCTGGCCAAATATTTTGCTGCCGCAATATTATAATTACAAGGTTGTATGTTACATTTTTTCATAGTACCGTGAAACTAAGTAGTCAACATTGCCCGCTTTTTTCGGAAATCCTAAAATATCTCAAAAAAATATATGAAACCTTGAAGTTTTTTCTGCTCAGCATGTGCACTGTGATCGTACGAATCGGCTCACATGAAGAAATAATTTTTAGATCATCATTTAGATCAGGTTTTTGTCGTTTTAAGGTGCGTGCAAACCAAAAGAGCATTCGCTGTTCTATCCCTCGCTCTACGAAATCAACCAATCACGTTTTGTGTAACGATCGAATTTCGTAGAGTGGGAGGTTAGAATAGCGAATGTTCTTTTGGTCTGAATGCACCTATAGAAGGCGAGCAAAGTAATCTCGTTCTTGACCAACATTGCCCACCTCAATTTAGTGCTTAAAAATAGCTCGTATGACAATAATACTACAATCACAGAAGGTTTTTGGGCAATTCTACCATTTCATGTTTATAACTCAGGGATAAGTATAAACAATTTTGAGTAAATTGGTTGGGCAATGTTACCTACCCGTTTTCGCTCTTTTTCATACAAGGTCCACTAACGCAATTCGCAAATGCTAGGGTTGTCACTTTTAAGTAGATATCTTAACTAAAGACGTTTACTTTTGTTCAAAGTATTAATATACTAGTGAAGTAAAACAGTCCAAAATGTATTATTTGTTTTAATGCAATAATAATAAAACCGTTTTTTGAATGGGAATCAAGATAATATTATATTGATATAAATATCAGCCCACTAACGAAGCAGCAGACAACGAAACTGACAATTGAGAGTATAGTTATTGGTTCTGAACATTTTGTATATGTAAAATAAAATATCGGAGTTATAAAAACGTAATTTACTGAAAAAAACATTACCCTCCGCTATTTTCATAAAGTGGTAAAACTTGAAAGTGACAACTGTAGGCTATTTTTCATGATGTTTTCAATGTCCGTTTGCTAAAGTACTGGATAAAATTGCCCAAAGCTATAACTTATTTTCTGATTAGCTTTTTCCAATAAAACTACTATCAATGTAATCTACTGTTGTCATTTTATTACAGGTCATGGGTTTTTTTTTCATTTAATACCACCCTGTTTTGAGAAATTTATGTCTATATTTTGCCAAGATTTTGCTCGCCAAATAACCAACCTCACTCAAGAAGCTCTAGCAAACAACTAGATGAAGATAGACGCAAAAGTCATACTTGGTATTGCTTCTCACATAATCTATTTTATACTAAAAATAGTTAGGCCGCCATAAGAATGTATTTTTTTTTTCTATAATAACCAATTTATTTAAAATTCAAGTTCTGGGCAATGTTTCCCCTGGAGGCAAAGTGGGCTAATTTTACGGTAGTAATTCTATGTGTATTTAGCTATATTTTACTGAAACCTGTATCTTAATACCTATAGTCAACTAATAGTCTAAAATTCACGATATTACATGGTTCTATGTTGTGGTCATATAACTTACAAGGGCAATAAGGTTCTATGTTTGTTTGATTGATATTATTGTAAGTGGTTATTTTTTTTTTTGCCTGTATGGGTGTCCCACTGCTGGGCAAAGGCCTCTCCCTCAGATTTCCACAGCTCCCGGTTCGGTGCCAAGTCTGGCCAATTGTTGGCGAAGGCGTCCAGGTCGTCCCGCCATCTCCGCCTGGGCCTGCCTCGTCCCCGCCTAGTTTGCGGCATCCACTTGGTGGCTGTAATAGCCCACCTTTCTGGATGCATTCCGTAGACGTGACCGGCCCAATCCCACTTTAGCCTGGCAGTTTTCTCACCCACGTCAGCTATGCGTGTTTTGGAGCGCAGCGTAGTGGTTATATCATATATAAAATGTACTTAATATTTATAGTCATATACATTGAATTTAGGCTGTGTGGTGCGGCAGTAACAATAATATATTTGCCACCTACCAAGTTGGAGAACTTTTCCGATGGGTGTTATAAGAGTCGACTAAGGGACGGTACTACGCTGATCCAATTATTTGAGATGGAGGCAGGGCAGCAGCCTCATCATAATGGACACATTACTGCAATCACCAATCCGTTTGCCCAGCGTGGCTATTATGGGCATTTATTTTATTTTATTTATTTAAATTATACAACTATCATTACAGTTTCCCATTGCGACAGTGTAAAGGCTATCAAGAACTTAAATAATACAGTTTACACAAAATTATTACACAATTAAGGTTTACAGTAACACAAGACAAATAAAGAGACCTTAGTGAATTCACTCTCAGAACAATGAAATAAGTCTGATCGATTGGCAACTTGATTGAGTGTGCGGAGTGCCCATTATGTCATTTATGTCCTACCTAATGTACCCATACGCATAAATAAAATAATAGAAGAGGCCCACGTCAAGACCACTGTTACTGTATTAGACTGATGATGTGATATTGAATTTGATAAGAAGGTATCCTTTTACCATTAAAGTGTATTTATCTCATAAAATCATCTATAGGTACTCATATCCATCAGTATAAGCATAATAATCTTATTATAACATCGATCGACCGATCTTTTTATTAGAGAAACGTGGCCTGCATGCATCGTGTCACTTATTTAATGGTGTTTCATACTTAATCGCTCAAATCAAACTAATGAGGTGCCGTGTTCCACAGCCTTAGATACCATGGACCCTTTGATATTAAGACACCTGAATGGATGCCTTGGTATACCAGCATAGAAGAAAGTGGAAGATGCCATGCCAGAGGACCTAACCCGCGTATGTGCCAGCCATCCTGGAACCCTTTGATATAGCAAGAATCCTTTTCCCTTTGAGATAGCAGTGATGAGTATTTGTTGCGTTGCAACCTCAGTGCGCAAAAGTACTCGTTATCATCAGATCAGCTGCGGTCATATACTCATATGCTGACTCCAGCGGCAGCGGTGAAACGCTGGAATGTGGAAGACCAAGCTAACCACGAATAAATAAATATTAATATATATAGTCTTTTTCCTTTTTTAGTTTTAGTAGGTACACACGCCAACCCAGTTAACTCTATCAAAGATTTCGATTCTGGACCGTGTACATGTTTCACTTAGTCGATTTGACCAAACTTTGATTCGAAATATAACGCTTATTTTCGAATAGTCATGTCAAATCTCCATAGTACTTTAGCACTACATACATATATATATATATGTGTATTATATGTATATGTATATATATATATATATATATCTGAGAGAAATCGTTATTCTTCGAATAAAAGTTTGGTGAAACGCAGCCTTAGTTTTATTTTCAGTGACGTCTCAATTGTTTTTTCTTAAAATCTTGAATTGGTCCCGATCTGTCTTTGTCACCCATTCTTGATTCGTCATTTTAACTGGGGTCAACTATATCAACTTTGGTAATTTGTTGTATTGTTTATTTCATATTGCTCATTTAAGCCTTCGTCAACATCTTCTTTGAGTGTGTTGCTCTAACTACTATCTTGCTATACTATATGCTAACTATAAAAAATTAGTGACACAATCAGAACGGCATCAATTTAAGAACTTGACATACGACGACTGAGAGTACAGTTCCTGAAATATAAATTGGTAACTTTCTACCTACATTATAGTAAAAATAAACGTTCAATTTATATTTCTCGAACTATACTGTACACTTAGCACATGATTGCTATGTCAGTATGTTATCGCTACTTGTATAGATTTTCTATCTTTTACCAACAATATGAATAAAAGGGAGATGGATAATCTATCTCGCGGCGACATATTGTCGCACTGATCCTGTGTTAAGTTTACTGAGACGAACCATGACGATACCGCTGTCAATACAATTTTTACCTCATCATAACACTAACCTTTTCAATGCCACGGCAAAAACAGCAGCTGTCACTCCATCCACGCCACCAAAGTGTCACAAAGGAATTTGTCAAAAACTATAAGCAAGTGCGACTAGGTCTCTATTGATCTGTGACTTGTATATCGGTCTTTGGCGTTGAAACAGTGTTACCAACATAACGTGTTTCAATTAGATTGGACAATGACTGATATATTGGTAGGTACTGATTAACAAGAGAGTTTCAACGCCAAAGACTATTTGTAAGTCACCATCCACAAAATAATATGTAACTATGCACGTGCGTAAAGTTCAAATTTAGCTTTTATAGTTTTACGTGGCGTTGAAAAGGTTGAAGCAAGTCACCAGTCTCACGACTCACCAGTCAGCTATTTGGAATATAGTTGATTTTTGTGGTAAAACATGTTAGTTTATTGGTGTCTGCAAATGACTTTGCATTTATTCGTAACTCTTACACGCATCCAGTCCAATTGCCTTGTTCATAAAACATCAAGACACATTAGTTAACTGTGTTGGCGATGAAATGATTATATGAACAGGTTGTGTAGCCAATATGCCAATCGCTAACATTCAGTCGCGAACGAAACTCAACTGTCTTCGTCACACTAATAAGAAAGAGTGACAGAGAGAAAACTACGATACACTACCTGCTCAGCGTAGCGTAGCGATTGGCACCAAAGAGAATAAAATCACTAATTGGCACGTTAGCTAACATAGCTACGGACTCAGATCTATCGACCTCTTTTGAAAAGCAAGTTCAGTTTCTCAAAAGAGGTTGGTGACAGATTGCAAACTCTGAATTAACAAGCAACTCGCAGCTACGCGTCTTTTTTCAATTGTATAGATTAAAAAGAGAAGTGTGGCGGCAAGTTGATGTTTAACACAAGATATGCTAGCCTTGCTATAGGAATTAACGTGACTGTAATCATAACATTACCTCCTGATAACAGTAGGTAAGGACATTTTTTCGCCGCCAATGAATTGATATAACTGATAAAATATATCGATGGCAAAAAGCGAGAACGTAGTAACCGCCACCTGGTCGAAAAATTTTTTTTTGCATATTCGGAATCAGCGAATTTTTCTGCGTCGACTGGTCTGGGTCCCATGGCTCTACGACGCTTAGAAAAAACTGGACTACGTTGCAAAACGCATACATTTTTTTGACGATGCCCCCATCTAATTGCTGTAAACACCCAAATAGTAGCAATTTTGTAACGAGTACATTTACGCCAATTTTGTTTTTTCATAAATCAAAGCATGTGGTGGTAACAGCGTTGCCGAAATTTTGTTCTGTGGCGGTTACAGCATTAATGCATGTAGTGAAAAAAATACGAACCAAGTTTACTGCAATTATCCTAAAATAAATTGTCAATGATTGACGCATACTACATTTCATTCGAAAATGAATTAGCACCAAGCCACAGTAACAACATTTGAAACACAACGTGTTGTGGGTACCGCTTGAAGATACAGCAATAAAAATGTGCGCTCGCGGCGATGAGCCTCGTAAATACGACCTGTGATTTAGACTACTGGCGATCACCGGAGCGAGTGGGTCTACGTAGTCTGTGTACTCTGTGTGTCCGCGAAGTGAAAATGAATTTCATTGAAATGCAATTTTTTTAAGTTAAATATTAATGGCTCAGTGAGATTACTTCAAAGATTTTTTTTTTTATAATTGATGTGATAGTTGTGTTCAAACAATTGTTTAAGAATTATGTTGAAAATTAAATAATAAGAAATACGTTCTTGCTAAGCAACAAAGAGCTTGTACTGGTTAAGAGAGAAGCAAAAAAACTTACCTGGATCATATTCCTATCTCTGGCAAGGTTACAGCAGCCCTTCAGATTGAATGTACGCGAAGCACAACATATTGTCTGCAATAGGTTGTCAACAGGGTGATCCACTCGGGTCCGCCTTTTTTAGCCTTGCAATCCACTCTATGAACTCGACACTTGGCAGTAAACTCAACATGTGGTACCTGGACGACGGTAGCCTCGGGGGCGAGGCAGAGTCTATGCTGTTCTGAGTGATTTGACCTCCTTAGCTGCTAAGTTTAGAGAAATAAGTCTTCAGCTGAATATGGGAAAAAGTGAGCTGTATGTGAGCTCAGTCAATGTAAGCAGGTCCCAAATTATTAGCAATTTTGAGAATGTCTGTCCAGGTATCAAGGTGATGAACGCGGATTCTCTTCATCTACTTGGAGCCCTTGTGTTTAAGGAATCAATGCCTGATTTTTTTGATGCCCAAATTCAGCGTTTCTACCAGCATTCCGACAGTTTGCTCAAGGTCTCCTCGCACATGGCTTTTTTCATTCTCTGGTTCTGTCTCCTCGTGCTAAAGTTGACGTATGCTATGCGATGGAAGTTTCCGCAACTGTGTGAGAAGTTGGACAGTTTGATACACATCACAATGCAAAACATTTTAAATATCAAACTGGATGAGAGGCAGTTAATCCAGGCAACTCTTACTCTCATACGGTTTGGTGGCTTAGGTATACGGTGGGTGTCGAGTATTGCTATTCCCGCTTTTTTATCGTCTGTGCACAGTACGCTTACTCTCGTAGGAAGTATCCTCAATCCATCACTACTTGATTTCGAGGTAGCGTATTTGGCGGAGGCGATAGATGATTGGAGTTTGGCCTGTCCGAGCGATGAATTGCCATCAGGGCGGGACGTGCAGAGTGGCTTGGGATGAGCCTCTGTGCTGCGGGGCACAGTTGGGCTTACTTGACTCCACCGCCTCCTTAGCTGAAAAAGCCCGTCTGCTTGCAGCGTCGGAAAGGGAGTCAGGATATTGGCTAAAAGCTTACCCTTCCAGGAGCTGCACCACATTGCTGGACAATAATTTCCTAAGGTTGGCTGCTGGGCTTCGCTTGGGTGCGGATATAGTTGTCCCCCACCGTTGCTATTGCGGTGGTGAGGTAGACTCCCGGGGT
This sequence comes from Thaumatotibia leucotreta, assembly GCA_025490895.1. Classification (NCBI taxonomy): domain Eukaryota; kingdom Metazoa; phylum Arthropoda; class Insecta; order Lepidoptera; family Tortricidae; genus Thaumatotibia; species Thaumatotibia leucotreta. Next base: position 7,968 of record JALPQI010022327.1, read on the forward strand.
GGCCACAGCCTCTCCTGTCGGAGCGCTGGTCGTATACCTTGCCACGCCAGTCTGAATAACGTGATCCGTCTTGCTTTTGCCACTTGCCAGCGTGGGCGTGCCTGCCGAGCCCCCTGGCCTGGCTTGTGACGATGGCAAGAGAGCAGCTGGGATGACGCTCATACCGTGGCAGTTTGGGAGGCCGCCTATTTGGGATTCGACGTGCTTGGACACCCTCGCGCCTTCACATGTATGGCCACCACTTCGGTCAAGCCGCCCCGGCTTTGGCTTTTAGGTCTTAAAACATCGGGAGTACACTGGCCTTTGTGGTGGCCATGACTTTGCGGCTTTTGCGGTGGAGACTCTGGGGTTGTGGGGTCCTGGCACCCACGAACTTTTTAAGGAGTTGGCGAAAAGGCTGTCTGAGGCAACGGGTGACCATAGGGCTGGCTCATTTCTTGGCCAGAGGTTAGGCATTTCCATCCAGCGAGGAAATGTAGCCAGTGTTATGGGCACTCTCCCATAGGGAAGCGACTTGGGGGATGTGGTAGCTTAAGTTAGTTATTATAATTTTAGGTTTATGAATGATTTGTGTTTTTTTTCCAATACCTGTAAATAGTACCTATTGTTTGTAAATTATATTAAAAGTAATGCTTACATTCAAAACATATTTTATAGTTAGTGGGTTTAATAGGTAGTGAGTTTTATATCCATAAAAGTTATTTAAGAGACAATATAATGGCAAAACTGTGGATAAAATCTAAAGAGATATAAAGTTTTCACGGGAATATTGAACCTCATTACCTATAATAATAGTATAGCCTGATTAACCCTAAGAGTATATATGTTTGTTTTAGCATGATACAAGGTTGTGATTTTATATAAGAGATTTTATTAGCCATTTGAAATGTTATAAGCAACACAAGTTTTAAGTTACTTTCATAATGTTTTTATACAAAGTAATTGAGACTAGGTAGTGTTTGATATATTAAGACTGTAATTGTTGCATCAGAGCTTTTAATTTGTAAGAAACCAACATTTAAAATTTGTTAACATTTTGAAAATGTATGTTAACAAAAGTTGATTGATACTTAAGTCGTTTTGTTTTCACAGTTTATTTTTGGCGGTGGATACTTACCACATTTCAGTTAGTCCTATAAAGAACGTTATGACATTTACGTCAAAATTATTGCATCTTCAGAATAAATATGCATCATTACAGCGTTTCTGCTTTATGGACATTTTACTCGTTTCACTATTTTAGTACATTTACTTCTGGCGTTTACAGCGTTTTCGCGTAACGAAAAAAAGTGCTCAATTGTCGTAACCGCCACTAAGTCGTAAACCAGTCTTTTTTGTTAAATATTAAATATGACAGTTGAAAGAAAACCATAAGTTAGGAATTAGATCCAAACATCAAGCATTTTTGTTCATAAATGAAAGAGTTATGATTTTTTTTCTCGAAATCGAAAAGTTTTTTGGCTCTGGTGAAAAGTTTGTGTTTTGGCGGTTACTACGTTCTCGCTTTTTGCCATCGATATGTTCGTTTAACACTACGAAGCTGATACTTCCTTTGTTGAGTTAGTTGTTTACATGCAATTTGTTGCTTGGCGTGTGTTGCTCGCTTTTATTTTTTGACGTGGCGGTGAAAAGGTGAACGAAAAGGTGCCACTTTGTCACTTAAATTGATGGCTTTTCCTTTTGACATAGGATTTAAAACTAATTGGCAGATTGTAGTGTATTGCGTCCTTTTTCCTTAACTACGTTCGGTTATGCGTTTAAATTTGGAACAGATTTTAAATTTCTAGTGGGTCTCTATTCCAGTATCCATAAATATTAAAATAGTAAACGACACGAAACGTCATTTCAATACGTTTTCCGTATACAAACCATACGACATTCAATCTCGATTAATCGGAGAATAGGCACCACATGTGATTGTCTATTTGTTCAAATCAATTTTGACAGGAAAACCACTATTATTCCGTTCCCAAGAACACTAAACGTAGCGTTCGCGGCCAAAAACGTTTGAAAGAACATTAACCGTAACGGAAACTTTATAAGAAGAACATGACATGACAGTTCATCTCTTACAACAGAATTAGGAAAACCGTTATTATTCCGTTCGTTGAGAACAGAATCGGCCATTAAGCGTTCCGTCAAAGAACATTAAGAAGTATCGGTTAATGAGAACAAAAACTTTATGATTATGGTTTGGGGTTGACGTATGGTAACGGTTTGAAAATAATAACGGTTTCCGATCCCTGGCTTATTCTATCCCCCACTCTACGAAATTAACGAATTCCGACGGATCACGTTTTGTGTAACGAACGAATTTTGCAGAGGATAGAATGAGCAATCTAAATTCATCTTTATATTGAGAGTCAAATATTTTTTTATCGATTCAATTTTAACTTCTGTGGTATAATTAAGTAATTCTTTATCACATGAACGATAACTTAGCAAGTAAAAAAAAAAATCATAATTACAATACCGGATTTTGCATTTATCACTGTAGGCCATTTTTTCAAAGTTGTATCCCCATTTTATTTGAAATTGGAACATTTAATAAGATTTCCACTCAGAATCACGAGCCCTTTCGATCCTGATACAAGGAAATGTTGGTCCCAAGGTTTCCCATTCCGTTCATACATTTTGTATGGCGGTAACAGAATGGATAGTTCCATAAATGTACCTATGTAAATTTTGGGACAAATATGTTTTTCCTACGATCGAAAGAACTCACGATTCTGAGTACAAATTATATATAAAAAGTACCTATGTTACAAAAAAGTTGTACAAATTTTGAAAAAAAAATGACCCTAGAAGTTACTGTACATGTAGTGTTGCAGCTCACGTCTCTTAAAACACCCTGTATGTCTCTGTAGCATTACTAGTATCTTAAAATCATCCCTTGTTTACCTGATCCGCGAATAAATCGGAAGCCGCGAGGAGATTCCGTAATCATAGCAGAATGCACTTCCTTTGTTGCAAAAAAACATAAAAACTACAAAAAAACATAAAACCGTTTGCAATGTTTTGCTCTCACGCTTTTTAGTATTGTGTCTTTTGACAAAACACATTTTTTTTGTTTTGCCACGTAACGGATTTTACAGAAATAGTGTTAAAGAATACTTGTGTGACAAATTTTAAAGCCAGTTTACCCTTATGAAGATTTTTGTAACGTTTTGGCCCACCGCGAATACCGAATTTCGTTTTCGGGAATTTGTCGCTGTCACTCGAACGAAGGTGGCATTAGAGAGACAGAGATAAATGGGCGAATCGATCGACATATTTTCTGTCTGCTGCGTTATTTTTCCATGTACAGTCGACTCTCGTTATTTCAAACCTGCGATAATTCGAACCTCTCTATAATTCGAAGTTATCACGGGTTCCCTAGAAGATCACTTGCTATTTCGAAAAAATTCAATACATTTTTAAACACTCGGTAATTCAATAAAAAAGTAATAGCTACGCAATAAAGCCACGCGTTAATTCGAACTCGTGGACGTCAAACATTCGACAATTCAAAGTTATGAGATTAAAGAGGCAAGTACCCTACCTACATTTAAGAAAAGTTGCACGAGCATTTGTTGTTAATAACATATTTGTTTGCCACTCAGTTAAGTTACTTTTCCGTTGGTTATGTTGTACAGATTAAAAGTTTACGTTAGTTATGAGTCCTAGAAAGTATAGATGCTTGATGGTTGCTGAAAAGAAGGACTTAATCGAAAAAGTGGAAGTAGGTGGGAAGAAAAGTGAAAAAAAATGCATTTCATAAATAACAGTTGATTATTATTATTACTTAATAACTCGAACTTTAATTTTTTCTCCCGAATATTTCCGACCATTTGATATTTCAATTTCTCGATAAATCGTAATATTTGGATAGGTCCTTCGAGTTTCGAATTAACGAGAGGCGACTGTATATGTGTACGTCAATGAATACTATACTTACACATATTTACAATGAAAAACAGTTGGAACCTAAATGTATCGATGTAACCTTGTGTGGGGCCTAATGCATGTACAATTTATAAGCATTTTTTAAGCAAACTTTATGAAATTGACACCTCCGTTACGGGACAAAATAATGTCGATCGAAAAGTCGATTGGCCCAAATACCCGAAATTTGCGAATTTCGAAGTTTGCGGTAGAGCCGCTGTAGTTAGTTTAGTCAGGGTAATATCAAATCAAAGAAGATTTCCCGTGAGCAACAGTTTTAACCCTTAGTTTGACTTAAAAAATCGTGTGTTCTAGCCTTAATGGCATAGTGTAGAGCAAAAAGTGTTGTCTTAAAATTAAAAGGCTAGGTGCCTTTGACCATACTCTAAAGGTGCGTTCAAACCAGAAGAGCATTCGCTATTCTAACCCCCCACTCTACGAAATTCGATCGTTACACAAAACGTGATTGGTTGATTTCGTAGAGTGGGAGGTTAGAACAGCGAATGCTCTTTTAGTTTGAACGCACCTTGAGGGCACCTCCTATTAGAATACTTTACAGTTTTCTAGAATAGCTAGAGAGCTGGTGCTGCCATCTATGCTTGCCTTGTAAGGGATTGCATTTACCCGAGAAAAATTTACTGGTGGTTGCTAAGACCAAGTGGCCGAGCGGTGCAGGCATCAGCCGCGAAAGCTGAGTACGTTGTGGGTTCGATCCCCATCTGGGACGTTGGTGAATTAGGTATAAGATACATTGCCAAGTTAACGGCTTAAAAGGAGACGTTTTAAAAGTGTTCCCGTTGCTTCATTTGCCAAATTTGATTATACTTGTACTAGTGACCCGCCCCGGCTGCGCACGGGTACTATACCTACATAAAAACCTTCCTCTTGAATAACTCTACCTATTAAAAAAAATCTCATCAAAATCCGTTACGTAGTTTTCAAGATTTAAGCGTACAAAGGGACATGGGGACAGAAAAAGTGACTTTATTTTATACTATGTAGTGATAGTGATATGTCAGTGCACATGGAAAGGTACCTTGTCACGATGTTTAAAAGGGACTTTATTAAAAACACATGAGGTATATTTTAAGAGTCGTGAGAAGGTATCGTTCCACGGGCACAGACATAGGGTTGCCACCCGTACTATAATATTATAGTATCGTACTATATTTTACTCGAATGTACTATATTACCTATATACAAAACCAATATAGTACGTAAAATACTATATTTTTATTACATCTTCAGCAGCTTCAATTTTGTGAGTGTTTGGAATTTCGAAACGGACCGAATGCACGTAATTCGCGGCAACTAATCTTTGACTTTCAATCTCACCCTGACAAGTTAAATAAGTGTACTATTTTTTTCCTCATTTTCCCTATAAGTATTTTTTTTTTTACATTTTCATAAAATAGTACATTACGACACAAATGCGAAAAACACGTGCATTTTTGCACGTGTCTCGTACGACGTTTTTTAGTACAGATGGCCCTCCGAAGTTTTGGACCTGACGTTAAATGACCCACTTCTCGCACTAGAGCCTAAAAAGTACACCATCTGTACTAAAAATACTATTTTGCCTTAAAAAAAGGTGGCATCTCTAACTGACACATATATTTATATAACTATTCCTCAAAATTCGTCTCTGTTATATGCAACCACCTGCCACTCTTTGTTGACTCTATAATTACATTTAAATTAGTTTGTTATCAATTTCAGGTGCAGCATCTGCAATGCAATCAGTCACTACAAGTCGCTGGGGGCCGCTACTATGGTAATATAGCTACCGTCTGCGTAGTTTACTTTCTATGCACTTCGGTTGGCAATACATCGTGTAACAAAAATTTTAGAGATCCGTTTAAGAGTACATTCAATGTAGTATTCTGAAAATGGAATTACACCAAACGAGCGAATGGTCATTCTATCCCCCACTCTACGAAATCAACGAATTTCGACGAATTAAGGTGCATTCAGACCAAACGAGCATTCCCTATTCTAGCCCCCTACTCTACGAAATTCGATCGTTACACAAAACGTGATTCGATGATTTCGTACAGCAGTGTTATTCACTAAGGAAACCGCCTTGCTGTCTGCTCTGTGTCAGTGCTGCGGCAGCGTCGAGCCTAAAAATGGTATTCACTAATGTACTTTAAACGACACTAGTGCTCGGCGACGAATGCGGCGTGAGCTGGAACTACATTGCGTCGAAAGTTTGACGTTTAATGTATGAACTTCGTATTTTCTAACGAAAAACAGCGACGAACTCGCCCACAACCTCGCTCACAGCCTCGATTACTAATGTCAAATCAAACAGCTAGGATTTTAGACAAGGCTGTCTCGACATCGAGCTCGTTGACGAACGCAGCGTCGAATGTGTCAATAAGAGAATAGCATAGCAGTGGGGGATAGAATAGTGAATGCTCGTTTGGTCTGGATGCATTTGTACGTTTTTTGTAGCGAACGAATTTCGTAGAGTGGGGATAGAATGAACATTCATTCGTTTGGTGTAAATTCACCTTGATAATAAAAAATAAGGATTGTTTTATCCTCAAACCGACTTCAAAAAGGGAGAGGTTCTTAATTCGACCGATTTTGATATATCCGAGAAACAAGAACCGATATTAGTTTTTTTTTTGTTCGAACGGATATAAGCCTTAGATAGACCCGTTGGGATTGGGACCAAGTCGGGGACTGATGATGAGATCTTGACGAAAACGGTTGAATTCGGTTTTTAATTTATTAATTTGGTGATAATTTTGTTTTATTTTTGTATGTCGACTTGGCCTATTCAAAATACTGATCCAATACAAAAACTGGAAAATTGTATTCACAGAGCATAATTGTGCTCAAATAGTGATTTTTTAAGGATAAAGTTATGCACAGCGGGTGGCACTTTTCATAATGCATCGTAAAATGTTGTACCTGCAATATTGTAGGCTCAATAATAACTATTTTTACGTTTTCCTAACTGGGATACGCCGAATGGCTTCTTAATCGGATCGGGATTATTTTTTTACACTTTGTATGCCAATGCGAAGAATAAATTTCACTAGCCACTAAAAATCTTACATGCCCCATAATATATATATAAGTCATACTGACCAATGTATTCTGAGGCATTCTGACTGCCCTGCGGTAACGACAGTAAAAATACATTTGTCACCACCCCAACTCCAGTCCACTTCCAGCGGGTATCGTAAGAGCCGACTAAGGGATTGAAGTGTCGCTGACCATTCTTTGATAGAAGATTGGTGATGCAACAGCGTCATCATAGTGGACACATTACTGGGATCGCCAATCCACTTACCCAGCATGACAATGGACATAGTTAATAGGAGAGGCCTACGTCCAGCAGTGGGCCGAGATAGGCTGATGATGTGTGTGTGTGTGTGTGTGTGTGTGGGACAAACCCCGAAATCGCAAAATAATCACTGATTCTTACAGTTTGTTTGTGTGATCACAGAACTATATCCAGTAGAAGGAAAAAGTTCGTGGATTTATATGAGAACCAAAACAAACCAACAAATTAAATTAATTTAAAAGTGACAAATAGTTTAGGACAAAGAGTACTAACCGATGAAATTAAGTATCGTAAACTACAGCTCCTTTTTTGGAGCTACTTTAGCGGGTAATCAATGAGCATGGGAGCATTTTGTTTCTGCGTTCGTACGTCACACGCGGAGAGCGATCGAGAGCGCACTGAAGGTAGCAAAGAAGACGTTTCGTCTCCTATTTGAAAAGCGAAGTACATACACTTTTTATTATTTATTATATTTGATTTTAGACAGACAGGCTATATAAATCAGAACTCACTTAGCACAGGTAGTTTTTGATAACTTGTAAAGTCTGTTTTTGAACTGGTTAACATTATTTGCGTCCATAACTTCAGAGAGCAAATGGTTCCAGGCATTAACTATCCTGTTGCAAAAAAGTTTTTATTGATGTCTGTATTATGCTTGCTTTTAACTAACAAATTTAAAATTAATTGATTTTTCTCCTACTTGGTTATAGTTCTGTGTGTGTGTGATCTTGCCATTTTTATGTTAGAGATTTTTATCGCGAGCTCTGGGTCGGTCTCATAATAAAGTAATAGTTGTTCAGTATGACTTATACATATGGGGCTCATTACAAAGAGTCTGAAGTTATCAGTGGCTAGTGAAGCACTATAATTATTATAGGAAGTGAATTATGCAAACGCAGCGCAGACGCTAACGTTTCCGTGTAAGTATTATATCTATGATGGCAAGGGTATTTCTCATTTAGATTTATGAGTTGTCACAGCCATTACAGAAAGTTAACATTACCTAATCTTAATTTATGTATATCTATTTTTATGTATCTATCTATTATTATATCGTCGCCTAGTACCTACATCACAAGCCATAATTGAGCTTACCGTGAGACTAGGTTGATTTGTGTAAGATGTCCCAAGATATTTATTTATCAGACAATTTACAAGCCCTAGCTAGTACCTAGAGCCATGGTGTTGATCAAGAGTCACCACATTTATAAAATATCCCAAGAAATTTGTATGAAATATCCTTTCAATATCTCTGAGAATTGTAAACCGATTTTCATTTTTTTATTGAATGGGTATAAACCTAAGATGATACTGACGGTACCGTTGGCAGCAAGTTGGGGGTCTGAACCTTGGAGAATTTACTGGTCTGAATCTTACATTGATGGTAACAATTAAACAACTATTCTGTACAATCATTCTAGTAGGCTTATGACGGTACCGTGTTTAATCGTTTGTCGTTGTTGCCGTCAGGTTCTAAAAAGTATGTAAGTGCGAAAGTGATGCGTAGCACGATAAATAGATAAAACGGGACCATCATAAGCCTACAGGACATTTTGAACATTCTCAGAGATATCGGGTAACATACGTTATATAAAAATTACAGTCTATACTTTGTCTGGTTAGGTATTTAACTAAAACTGTATACAAAAACAACCATGCAGTATTTTTTTTGAAAATCACGATCAGAAAATAAGTTTTAGCAAATATATAACAAGGAAATACAGTGATTTACATTGTTTCGATTCATTCAGTACCTATTTTGGATTTTTAAATGCATTTTTCAATAAAAAGATACTGCAAGATTGTTTACATTTAGTTAAATACCTAACCAAACAGAGTAAAATTCAAAACCTCCTTATTTGAAGTCGTTTAAAATTTCAATTAGATCTCTGTCTTATTTGTCAGACTCCGGCAACGTGCGCTGGATATTGATTGCCTGACAGAGGTGCATTCCGTTAAAAAGTCTACTTTGTCAGGAACGTGGCGGCTATGACAGCTTACAGCACAACTTAGGAAAGTGCGTGTGTTAAGTGAAAATTCTCTATAAATACAAACATCCAGTTCTAAAATTAAGATACACCATAAACACTATTTTATTATTTATTTTCATAAATTTGCTTACATGACCTTACAGCTAAGTTGTTTCATCACATCCATGTCATGAAACGAAAATTAAAACAATCACAATAATTAATACATAAAACAAATTAAATTGACACTAGCTGTACACACTAGATGGCCTAGCATCCATCATCTCGCAGAACCGCAGACATTCCGTTCTGACAGCCGTCCATCGCCATGCAAACAGATCGCATTCCGGTGCTGATGTCAGAAGCGCATTAAATAAAGAACAAGCGCGAAAGAGTGGACAGTTCCTACGAGACACCGTTCTAGCCGGAGGCAGAGCTAAAAGATCACGTCGCCGAGGCCTGAGGGTCATTCTAGGCACGTCTGGAACAAACAGTCGCACAAGACGACCCACAAGCTCAGGACAGTCAGATTCACCTCGCAGGGCACGGCACGCAGAAATCAACAAGCTAAAGGTACGCCTGACTTCCAAAGAGTTGTAGCCTAGGGTTCCTAGCAAGTATTTGGTTGGGTACAGGAACGGGTAGTACCCGTACATTTTCTTAAACAAAAATCTAAGAAATGCCTTTTGCACCTTCTCTAGAAGCAAGGCGTACGATGAATGGTATGGAAGCCACACAATCGAGGACGTCTCCAACCTGCTCCTAACTAGCGCATTATAAACTAGCTTGATTGCTAGGGGATCACCAAAATCACGCAAGTTACGGACCACAAAGCCCAGTCTTCGATAGCAGTCGACAGCAAGTGACAATATATGCTCGTGAAAAGTGAGACGCGTATCGAAGACCACGCCAAGATCCTTGATTAAATTAACACGACTTAACGGGTCAGACCCTAGCACGTATTGCGCATGTAAGGGATCACGCGATCGACTAAAGGTGCAAACACAGCACTTAGCAGAGTTGAAAAGAAGTTTGTTCTGCATACTCCATCGGAACACACGGTCAATATCTTCCTGCAAAGAGACACAATCAGAATCCCGTTCCACACCACGTATCAACTTCAGGTCATCGGCGTAAAGGAGACATTGACATGACTTTAGGACAGATTGGAGGTCATTTATCATAACCCCGAAGAGAAAGGGTCCCAGTATAGAGCCCTGACTGACACAGGATCGGGTATGATATGGGGCCGAGACAAAGCATCCATGCTGAACGTACTGCCTTCGATCACGTAGATAACTGGCAAAAAAATTCAGCAATCCAGGCGAAAAGCCGATGAGATCCAATTTTCTTAACAGCACATCGTTATCTACGCGGTCGAAAGCTTTCCTAAAATCGAAATACAGTACGTCAACCTGGATGCCTCTATCTAGATGTTCAGAAATACTGTCGACTAAGATGGAAAGATTTGTGTTGACCGAGCGACTTGGTCTGAAACCATGCTGAGCGTCACACAAAAATGGTCTTACTTGAGCCGATATGGTCCGATGGAGTATGGCCTCAAATAACTTCGCTAGCGTGGAGAGAACGGCTATTGGTCGGTAATTTTCTACTGAGGCAGTATTAACTTTCTTAGATGTACGCGAAGAACGGTGTCACGTACCCGACATTCTCGTGGAATGCACCCAGATCAGAATCACAGCGGTAAAAGAGAGATTTAAGTTTTTCAGTATTTAGCATTTGTTATTGTTTATATTAGTTTCTTTTTTGATTTGTTTCTATTTAAGCACTTTCTGTGTGTACAATTTGATCGTAGATATTTGAATTCCTTAATTGTTTAGAGCTTATTGTAGTCAACACTAGATGGCGTTAGTCATTTTGTTAGCGTAATTAAAATCAAAATATTCCCAAAAAACCTCGAGAAATATTCGAACTAAATGTATGAAACCATGAATTTATTAATCATGTCTATTTTTGGTTCCATATCAGTGTGTAATTATATCAAAACCAGCCTGTATAAGTATATTTTGTGGTTGTGTGGTTGGTATATGTAAGAGCATGACCTTTTTCTTATTTTTATAATCAGCTCTCAATTGTATTATTGTTTGACGATTATTTTATGTTTCAACTACTCGACTATACCGATTTTATTCGTAGAGATTGCGCGAAAGATTTAAATGGGGGCAGAAAATAGAACTAATGTCACTTTTTTTTTACATTGTCACTGGTACATTTACATAGTATCTAGCACTATGTACCTATGTATAAATATTCCATTCTTCAGTTAAAAGTAAAAAATACGCAAACAAACCTGCAAACTTGCATTATTTCATAATCACGCCCTTTCAGAACACAATCTTGATTTTATCACCAACTTAAAACCTTAATCCTGAAGTTCACATTAATTTTATTGATAGATAGTTATTAGTATTAACGTAAAAATATTTCTGCAATCGTGTTTCACGATATGTGTCAACGACATCAAATGCTATGGAAAGTCAGCCATATTTGTTTACCTTTTTTTACGTTCAACTGAAGAATGGTATAGATAGTATAGTCGAGTAGTATTTTCTTTTTCTTTATAGCAAGCACTTTGGCCCACTCAACTGAAACCCGTAGATCCGAACTTGTGCGCACAGTCGATGGGGCGCGCCTGCGACTATAGTCCGACTATAGCCCGACTATAGTCCAACTTTTACGACTATAATACTCTTCTGAGCTGTTAAAGATCGGAAGGATTACGTGTGACTATAATGCGAGCATTACGACTATTGGCCACGACTGACTGAAATCCATTTAGAGATATTGTCGCTATACTTATTGAGCACAGCAATCAATTCATGGAAATCTCACCTTTCTTTCACTCTGAATACAGGTATTTTTCCATAACTTAAGGCTAGATTCACACCGAGTATTTTTCCCGTATACCGTATTCGAGATTTTCTCGAACGTCGTAGTGACAATAGACTTTGAATAATAACGTTCACACAGATCCCGCAAACCGTATTCGAGAATGCGTGTGAACGGTACTACACAAAGTCTATTGTCACTACGACGTTGGAGAAATCTCGAATACGAGAAAAAAATACTCTGTGTGAATCTAGTTTAATTGTTGCAGATATGAGGTTGCGTATGCGTAAGTATGGCGACGATATATTTTGATGTCATTTAGTGTCTAAGGATCGATTTCACCAAACTTTTATTCGACTTACTCTCAGATACTAGTGTCAAATTACTAAAGAGTTTTGACATTACTATCCGAAAGTAAATGATATTCAACATATTCGTCGATTAAAAGTTTGATGAAATCGAGTCAACTACAAAGAGATATATTTCATTTTTCATCTTATCATAATTCAATAAGGTGATAATGTCGATATACCTTGTTATTGTCGACTATACTTAAGTCTCCCTGCATAATGTAGTCCATATTTGAACTGTATATTATATTACAATATCGTATGGTATTATAGTCGTTATTTTGACAGTTATAGTCGTACTCCAGCCGGACTTTATAGTCGGCAGAGCGCGCCCACACAAGTTTGGTATACGCGGCCACAGTTTTGGGGGGATTTCGACGTTTCTTCATTTGTTTTCTTTTTTTGTGTATTTATTTTTCTCTTTTGTGTTTAGTACTCGTAGTTTATTATTAATTTGTCTAAACTTTTACTTTGAATGGTAAACGTTAAAAAATATGTGAAACTTGTATGATTTTCTATGTAGTTACACTAATGTCAATGTCTATTTAGAATTATACTTTTATAATCCGTGAATCCACCTAAATATAGTCCAAACGCTGCCAACAATGGTTTGCCAAAAACGTAGGTTAAGTTTCATTAGCTGTAATTATTTTATTAATTTGCTATTTAATAGGCAACTCCTCATTGATAATAAAAAAGCTTGGACAAAGCCGAAAAGAAAGTTGGGATTGATACTTATTAGGAATTGAAATTGTGGACCATAGTTGAACTATTGGACTATAATAGGGTGGTTTTACGGTTCTTAATTTTTTTGGTAGTAACATAAAGTATGTGCAGAAAATGATGACGTCTGACAGCAAACAGCACCGATTTCTGTCACGTATCTTCTCTTTCCAAACAGACTATAATAACAATATGTATGTAGTTATTATACAAACGCACTAGGGTAAAAGCACCAATAGATGACTGCCACCCAGAAGTTGACTGATAGGCCTAAAAATGTAAATAATTAAATCAGGAATAATTTTACACGCCTGGGAGTATTTTTTTCACACACGGCAGCACTATATCGAGTGTCGCATGCGAATTCCCAGACAATTAAGCCACGCACGAGGCAGTGAGCGGTCGTCGAGTTTGAGCTTCGCGGCAAAATTGCGTTTTATATGGGATCCTTATTAAGAAAAGCCCTCAAAAGTTTAAGCTTTTAATTACGTAAAAAATCGAATATGGCTTTTATTTCCTTGATTCACTTCAGTATAGATTTTAGACTAATATCTCTATTGTGTATATTATAAATAATACTTATTTTTTATTTATTTTATGAGATATTTGCTGGTCAAGTTATGGTTCCAATATTGTGTGTTCGGGCCAAAAGATGAACGACGGTCAACTTTTGGGCAAAGGCTCGAATTTTCAAATGCTTGTATAAATTATAATAAAATAGCTAGATGTCATATTTATATATAAAATTACAATCAGTTTTGTAGTTGATTTTTAGACCAAAAGATGAACGACCCTTTTTTCATGTAAGTAACACGTTTTAAAGTAATTTACTTTTGTATGGAAACGGGATTGTTCGACTCATGAATCGCAGTCCAAAACGTGAACTAGGAAAATTTACTGGTTCATCTTTTGGGTTGGATTCCAATAAATGAATTCGAATCAATTTAGTTCGTTCATTTCGTTGATGCGGTGTCCAAAACATGAACCAACTGATTTTATTGAATTATTGAATTTAGGAAAAGTTAAACTTTGGTTTTTAGAGATCTGATTGTTACACAATGCACACCGTGTTTATATTTCATGAAAAGAAGGTTCTTTAGGTTAAATACAATTAATTTATCTAAGAAACCAACATTTTTTACTATGCTCTATTCATCTATTGGAGTCTTGGCGTTCATATATTGGTCTCGCTATATTGCAATTATGCTGGTTCATCTATTGGGGTCAAATTGTTCAGTGATAGGGCACTTTGTTCAACTACTGGGAAATTTGGGTCCTTTTTTAATATAATCATTTTTATAAAATTCCTGAAGTTTAATACGAGGCACGAAAATAAGTTATCCTAAACTCAATAAAATGCGGAATCATATAAAAAAGTAAAAGTTGATGAATATGAGTTACATCATATAGAAAAAAATATTTAAAGTTGGGAAAGTTGCTTAACTGTTCATCTATTGGTGATTTTACCCTATCTAGATTGTGAGCACGGTATTTAGATTTGATTATGTTAACGAACCGGGTTACTCGCCGGTTAGTCGATTATTGCTCGAAATGTTTCGACCCATTAAGAGAGTCCTCATCCGGAGCAGGGAGCGGCCTCGGTCAAAGCCCTACGTTTACATCCGTTGGTACGTAACGTGATGAACCCGGTTCGATAATATTTTAATATGTTTGAGACTCACGTCAATTATATTTAATTATTTGGAAATCAGTAGTGGGATTTTTTGATACCTTATTCACGTTCACGTTGTAGTTTTCTTTCCAAAAATAATATTATATGTTTGGATATTGCATGCTGCTCCGTTTCTCGATTGTACTTAGTTATTTTGTAAAAGAAAATGTTATTCTAAATGTTTTGTGTTCCTGATATTTTCGAATTATTCTTAGATATACCTTGATGTGATGTAATGGCTGGATGTATTAAAGTCCATTCATCCTTAGTTGTCTTATCTAGTAAACAACTTTCTAACCTAAAAGTACACATTTTCTGATGTAAACTGTCATATTTGTCTATACTAAAATACCTGAGTCCGTATTTGTGCAGTCGTCCGTAGTGATTAGTAAATTGCTTAATTTTTAATCAAGGAAACAGCAGTTTACAAAAGAAAACGTGTACTTTTAGGGTAGAAAGTTGTTTAATAGATAAGACAACTAATGATGAATGGACCGTATGTTCTTATATTATTATGTAATTTTTTCTCGTCTCTTACTATTTGTCCTTTTGACATGCAATGAGAGTGGTCTAGAGTACCAATTGGCTTAGTATACATACATGGTGTCCACGAGGATCTAAAAAGATTTTAATGGTGTATTCCTGATTATATTTAAATAGGTACTAAAATGCCACATGAAGTTTGCTGGAACCGGACTACTTTATGGGACTACCAACTTTCATAATTTTTTTTTTTTTTTCAGAAAATATTCCTTATTCATAAAAAGGTGCGTTTAAACTAAAAGAGCATTCGCTGTTCTAACCTCCCACTCTACGAAATTCGATCGATACACAAAACGTGATTGGTTGATTTCGTAGAACGGGCGCTAAAACAGCGAATGCTCCTTTGGTTTAAACGCACCTATAGGGTTTGATCGTATTGTGGTTGCTCGTTAAGTAATTAAGTTTAGAAATAATTATTCACATACGTCTAAGACACCTTAAAAAATCTTCGCAAAATATAGAAAATTTAAAAACAGTTTATTTTTGAATGAACGTTTTAGTTGTAAAAATATTTTTGCCGTGGAAATACCCAACAAAATGGAAAAAATATTTTACAAGGTAATTTTTACCAAATATCACGTAA
This sequence comes from Thaumatotibia leucotreta, assembly GCA_025490895.1. Lineage (NCBI taxonomy): Eukaryota > Metazoa > Arthropoda > Insecta > Lepidoptera > Tortricidae > Thaumatotibia > Thaumatotibia leucotreta. Next base: position 23,884 of record JALPQI010022327.1, read on the forward strand.
CAATCTTTACTTCAGGAATACAAGATTATTTTTTTCCCTTTCCTAGTGGGCACCGTGTATAATTAACAAAATTCAATGTACTTAAGGTTTAACAAAATAATAAAAGTATAAAGCGGCAATTACACTGCGTCGTTCGCCGCATGCTAACAATGTTGCCTGGCAACCTCATACTTTATTTCGGCGACCGCATTAGATGAACGACGAGTAATTGCCGCTTAGCTTAACCCTTAATTCGACAACGTGCAAAATACTGGACATGGTCTTTGACCCATTTTTTGTATTTTTTTCCGAACTAGAATTATTAACACTATAGAGTGCCAAGGAGGCTTAAACACAGAACCAGCGCCTTTGTCGAATGAAGGGTTAAAATGTAATATTTTAGTAGCAGAACCAGCAAGAAGGTACCAGGATAGCAGAAGAAGTAAAGAGCCGCTGTCACGGTGAGGTAGTAGGTTGTATAGTATGTATTACAACTATTGATGGACTGTGCAGCCTGCTAGCTTCCCTGGACAGCGGCAGAACGTCGGAGAAGAGAAGAGAAGAGAAGATTCGTGGCTAGAGATTTTTTTTATATTGGCACAACAAATTGGCTCCACTCCTCGTAAGTGAAAAGTGGAGCCCAAATCGCGGCGGCAACCAATAGGTGACCGGCAGTACCTAACCTCTATCATTGCTCGATAGTAATCTAATAGTTATATAGCGATATAAAAAATATCTGTTTGATACGTACATGTACTGTTTGGGATAATACTATTTAAAAATATAAACAATCAATTTACCAAAACTAACCTAGAAGTTCAGGGTGCTTAGCCAAGTTGCCAATCGCTAGCGCTTAAGCTCTGAAATGGAATTCGAGATCAAAAATGTAAACAATCTATGACAATGACATGACATTATAAAGTCAATGTTAAAGTGACATTCCAGGGGTATAAAACTTTTTATTTTTTAACAACTTTATAATATAAAATAACGTCGCATTTTGAGATGGGTTATTTATTTTATTTTATTTATTTGCACACTTACCAACTATCGTTCCAGGTACTAAACCTAAGACAATGCTTGATGTTTAGGTGTAGATATGCGAAAGTCAAAGTATGTTCGATACACAAGTATCACAATCATTAACATATTTTTAGACATGACTATAAAAAACATACGGCTGAGTGTCCGCGGTTCCTGATTACAAAAATAATACTTGGAAAATTTGCTAGAATGATGTAAATAATCAACATAATCAATGTTTGAAAACCAATGTCGTGTTATTTAATCTTTAGAATAGTCGGGGAACGAATTCCAGCTTCCATCTATAGTTACAATGGAATCTATTACTATTATAAAATTAAAATGATTGATTTGTAGGTAAAAATACTAAAATCTGTATTCATGTAGTTTGTAAAGCTAAATTTTAGGAGTTTTTATGAATTCATAAAAGAGTCATTTGGAGCACCATCTTGATTTGATTTTTTTCAGTACATTGTTATAACTGTGAACCAAATGTTTAAAACTTCTTATCATTGCCAGTAGTATAAATTAAACACCCTACGTTTTATTAAAACTAGAGAAATATATCATAAAAAAAATTATGTATGATATTAAACATTTGTAAAATATTTAAAAACGATACGTACCGTCAGTGACTGTAAATGCGCATTTTTTTAACGTATTTCAAGTATTTTAGATTACCCACCTCTCACGATTATTTTTTTGTGGTGGTATCCCATTTGTTTACATTTTTGATCTCCAATTCGATTTCAGATCTTAGTCGTCAATCGTAAACGAAAGGCAGCTAGCTGTGTTTGTCGCAATTATATGCAAGAGTGACAGAGAGGGAAAACTACGATACGCTACCAAGCGCTAGCGATTGGCAACTTGGCTAAGCATCCAGGGATCGGAACCTGTTTTTAAGAAAAATCACGAAATATTTAATATTCTTTATGTAGCAGTATTCTTTATGTGCTTAATATTCTATGTAATTAACCGTATTTTTAAACAACTCCATTTATAAAATATATACACCGAAGAACCGATATTTTGTACGAAATAAATAACGATATCTGATCCCTGACTTATTCTGAATAACTTTTACAGTTTGTGATGTCACAATATACGAGGGGTGATTGAAAAATTCGCGGCCTAATTATGAAATCAAATCCAAAGATTTTAGTTAATATTTTTATTTTTCTACGTAGTCCCCGCCGAGGTCTGTGCACTTATTCCATCTGGATTCCAGAGCCATTACACCACTTTTAAAAAAACTTTCCTCTAGGCCTTCAAAATAGGTGTCCACTTCGGCTTCGACCTCGTCGTTGGTAAAAAAATGTTTCCCGCCCATGTGTTTTTTTAAGTTTGGAAAGAGGTGGAAGTCCGATGGTGCTAAATCGGGCGAATACGGTGGGTGGGGCAATAATTCAAACCCACAGTTGTGAATTTCACCATCGATTTTAGTGACGTGTGAACACGTGCATTGTCCTGGTGGAAGAGCACTGTTCTTGTCAACATTCCAGGTCTTTTTTCTTTCAAAACCTCTCGTAATTGGCGTAAAAGGTTGCAATAGTAGTCCGAGTTTATGGTGGTACCTTTCTGAAGATAGTCAACCATTATTACTCCCTTTGCATCCCAGAAGATTGATGCCATGACTTTATTCGCCAACAAAATGACCTTTGCTTTTTAGGAGGCGGAGATCCAGGGCGAACCCACTGCTTCGATTGCTGTTTAGTCTCAGGCGTGTAGTGGAGGACCCATGTCTCATCCATAGTAACATATCTGTCCAAAAAATCTTCAGGGTCAGCTTCATACAGGTCGAGGCAGTCGCGTGAAATTGTAACCAGAGTGATTTTTTGTTCCACTGAAAGGAGCTTCGGAACCCATCTCGCCGACACCTTCGAAAAACCGAATTTGTTGACTATAATGTTTTGGGTTCTTTCATAGGAGATGCCCACGATGTCAGCTATTTCCCTTACTTTTAATCGTCGATCTTTCATTATCATGTCGCATATAATTTCCACATTATGTGGATTGGTCGCAGTAGCTGGTCTCCCGGGGCGAGGGTCATTAGCGATGCTCACTCGTCCTGGTTTGAATTCAGCTACCCACTTTTTTACCATCGTATATGATGGACAGGATTGCCCTAATAGGGGAGACCAGGTATAAAAGTAACGCGGGATGAACGTAACAAATTCATTTAAAATTTTTCTACGACATCTATCCGAACGTCCTTCAGGGCATTAGATGCCATTTCGATTCCCCCCTAACCTCAGTTACGCCCACGGTGCTGTGACGGCAGGTTATGCGTGTAGTGCTATGGTCCCAGAAAAATGCGTCAAAAGTAAGTTTTTAACGAGTTTTTCAATCTTAGCTAGATTTTTCATGGTAAACGCTATAGCTTGCGTTTTGCATGGGTGTTGTAAAGTCACTAATCATTTACAGTTTGAGGGTTGCAAATCAATGTTTTAATTATGCTTTTTATGTTTTTTTGCTACGTGTTTGTGGGATTCTGGAAATTCGATACCCAGGGATGATTGAAACAACTTGTTACTTTCATCCCGATTTCCAAATTGGAGGCTCATTGGTACACCTATGTGCTAGCGTTTATTAAATAACTTATACACTTAGTGCCTTTTTGCTGCAGAATGTCTAATATACACAACATAACAACAGACAGAAGACCGCCAAAATAGAAATTATAGCTTTAGCTGCAGTTGAGGTGATCCTTTTTTTAAATGCCCTACAAGGACGTAGCAAAGACGTACCAACTGGCTCACATCACTTTATATGGACATGTAAAGTAAAGGAAAGCTTTACTTGAAAGTTTAGCGGCACTACCCAAGGCGGGATTTGTTTCTGGAAACAAATATTCACTGGAAATGAGGAGTAAAACACATTTTTTAATCATATTAGGTACATTGTATGATTAGCTTAGTAGTATACTCAGAAATAAGGACAATGCAGGAAGCATTTAATTATTTGGATTACACCTAAGCATTTGTTTATATGCCATTTAGAATAAGACAGAAAGTTGATTGCTCTCACGTCACTCATATATCCTATAGGTATAAATTAATTTCGTCTCATATAATACCTAATGTTAATTACATTCATTCATTGTTAATGTTCGTCTTTGAGATAGTGATATTGTAAGACTGTTGATTACTTAAAAATACTAATTACACATAATTATATTGATTATTTTATAGTTATTTACTCTGTTTCTATTATCCCTATGCACTGTTACAACCAGCCCTGGGGGTAGGGATAATTGCAACAAATTCCATCCTTCACTGTGAGCCATTTTTCTGTAAAACTGTTCGATGTATGAAGTTTATTTTGGTACCAAAAGATACATGAAATAAGTGTCTATTACACATAAAGATGCAAAGTTTGACAACTGCTACCAAAAAAATATAAAAAATCAAAAACTGAAAATTGTTACGTTCATACCTGGTCTCCCCTACAGACTGCATTTCTTCAAAAAATTGTTTCGGAGTCAAACCTTTTTTATGAAGATATTTAATTACAGCACGTTGCTCCAAATTGTCCATTATGAAAAATGTGTTGACACGTATTTTTAAATCAAGCTTAAAATTAATTTAAAATTTCCTCTCAGAATTGAAGTTTCGCGGCATTACAACTGAATAATGACAATTCAACATGGCGGCAGAAAAAAGTAAAAAAGTTTTTTTTTTAACAGTCAGGCCGCGAATTTTTCAATCACCCCTCGTATTTATACGCAGTTTCAACTAAATAATGTGAAATAAATAGTATATTAAATGATACACGTATGCACTTATAATTAATATACAGCATTCCATATTAAACAAATTGTTATAAACCTGAGAAGCTGCTTTATTTCACGCAAATAAACATTTTCAATTGTATATTGCATTTTTATTACGAAGTCCCAATCCTAAATAAATTTATCAAGGTGTGATTGGTCAAGTGAAGCAGTGGAGGAACTGAAACACTTAGGTACTTATTTCATATGTAAAATCTTCGAGAAAACTGAAACATGTGTTTCACTTGACGAAATGAGGGTTTTCGATAATTTTTCTACCACCAGGGCGGCGCTTCGTACGCACCTGGTCTCGACAGCTGTCAGATTCATACTATTCATAGGCACCTGGGCCTAAAATATTGAAATTCTATTTTATTTGGAAGAGAATTGATTTTGTAATGGATTACGACTAATACATGGTCGTCGAACTGAAGATTGAACTCTAAAACAGGCGCTCAAAGTCACTGGTATTAAAAATAATTACTATAACTTTGTTAGTTTCATGAGAATTGACTTGGAACTATTTTATTTATTTATTTTAGGTAACAATATGCCTAAAGTAATGGTTTTCAGAATAAATAAACCTAATAAATATGTTGAAAATTAAATGCGCGTTTTTATTTTGACAGTTCGTTAAAGGGTCGGCTCAGTGCTGCCATCTCACCTCCCCATAGCGGCAGAAAAAGTATCAAAAACCCTCATTGGCTATATTCATAATAAGGAGGCCGAAACTAAACGCTTTCCCGATGCCAGAGAGGTAACTCTGAAGACCTCGGAATCGCCTAGGTTTTTAGATGTTTCAGAATGGTCAGTTAAATGTATAAATAATCTAAAATCACGTATCCGTTCATACATGGTATCTGTTTTAAATTATTAACACTTCCGTGATGATTATTTTACTTATAAAATATATCTATTTTTTTATTCTAGAGCTCTTTTTAATGTTATTAAAAAACTGAAATTTATTTCAAAAAACACGAAAAAAGTATTAACACAATAAAAATAAATTATAAATAAAAAAATTGCTCAAGGTCCTGCTGGGGAGGTAGATTGCCCAGAAGGTAGACCGTATTGCCGCGCTGGACTGCTATTTCAATTGAATTTCCATATATCTTTCATATTAGGTATAGTTTCTTAAGTTATACAAATTATTAAATAAATGGTAATAGATTAAAAAGCTTCCATTTGTACTGCAGA
>JALPQI010022328.1:0-15713 GCA_025490895.1 Thaumatotibia leucotreta
ATTTCGATGTTGGTCCCATACTGAAAGTTCATCGTAATGGTTGGTAGACTTGGTCGGGTGCGGAAAGGAACGTCGTCCCTTTCCACCCTGTATATACAATATATAAATGTACAATGTATACATACATTTATGAGGTGGTGAACAAGATCATGTACAACAACAATTCGTTATTATCTACCTATTACTAACTTTAAGACTTAAGTAATATGCTCACTGCTACAATTTTATTGCAATTTAGTGTTAGATAGTGGGACATATTTTACATGATTAAAATTATAATTGGTAATACATATTATGAGTATATTATTTTCGAACCGCTTTGCGGTTAGCGTCATAGCCTTAATTATCGTCCAATCTTATATACAACATGAATTTATTTAGTTTCTCATGATTGCAAAACGTAAAATATCGCCAAATAGCCTCTAACTATGTATACACTCGATAACATATCGCTTGCAACTTTCGATTGATTGCTGATTATACCTTTAAGTATGTATAGATATAACAAATGTAAGCGATTGATGGAATGCATCAATATATACAGTGTGTTACCATGACCCAGGCTTTTACGAAAATGGGTAATAATACGCATTACTGGCAATCGTTTTCAAGTATTAAGAGTTGACAAATATTTAAATGAACTGTACAATTATTTTTATTTCGTTCGAACGATCAATGTAACGCGTGTACTGCTTAGTTGTCAAACGTTGCGAGTGGCTGCGATCTGTCATTGTCAAGTGCCAATTAACGATTTATTTTGAAGTACATTGCTTCTCAATTAACTTTTCTTAGAAAGTTAATTACTTTTAAAAAATTAGCATTTTTAAACAAATAATGCACATGGTTTGGCTAAGAATCTGCATCTCAATCCTCGGTTCAAATAAAAGCCTGAATCATGTTAACACACTGTATAGGTAATGGTATAGGATCCGATCGGAAATGACATGTCGGCTGGTTTGGAGAGCATTTAATGTGCATAATTATGAGACCCGAGAGGTATTTGAAATTATCATCCCGACAAGTATAACAATTAAATACATCATCAGCCTATGATAGTCCACTGCAGGACGTAAGCCTCTCCTATTAAGTATGCGTATTGCGTATAAACGCATTAGGTGATAAATGCCCATAATCGCCACGCTTGGCAAGCGGATTGGTGATCGCAGTAATGTGTCCACTATGATGACATTGATGACGCTGGTGCCTATCATCAATCTTTTGTCAAATAATGGTCAGTGACACTTCAATCCCTTAGTCAACAATCCTTAGTATAACAATTATTTAATCAAAATTAAATCAGTGGTAAGTCAGACCAGACTACGTCAAGGGCCAAAATTAGCCAATGAAGCCACCATCATTTCTTCCTAAACCCGTCATGATCGTGCACGTTGTACAGCCTCACTATAGCGTCATTAAGTGTTGTAAGTTTCGCTTTACAGCCCTTATCGCACTGGTTGCACACCCAGTGCGTCTCGTGCCTTTGGTTGAGGTGTCTCGAGCGTTTCTTGAAGCGATGGCCGCCGAGGAGTATGATGGGGTTGCCTGCGCGGGACCAGCAGTAGCGAGGAGTAAGGGGATCTGGGGACAAGAGATCAGTTTAACATATACCGCAAATTACAACACTACACGAAGTAATGATTTTATAGCAATTTCCGCTGCCAGTGAGGATTTGGGGAGTCAGCTGAATCTAAGGTTAAGCAGCTGACACGGATTTGTGACGCTACTATTCGTTTAACCCCGTGTTAGCGGCCTAACCTTAGATTGTGGAAGTGGGGATTTGAATAGTTATTACTTGAACATATTGCGAAAACACAAATCAAATTATTTATTAACTAAATATCTCGGACCTCGGACATAGGTGATCTTGGTCGTTTTTCTTTGGTATGTGACATCTCATATTTATAGTTATTACTTATTATCTCTTATATAGTTCAACATAATAGGTAGATTGATGTTAAATACTTTGGAGTATAAATGTGATCAAATTATTCTAAATTAATACTGGTATTTTTGTAGGCTGATTGATTGTAAATGCGTTATGTATGCCAAAACAAAAGCTTGGTCACCTTTGTCACCTTTTGCTATTTATGTTAAGTACACTGTATGGGTGTATTTCCATGAAAATATTTAATTTAATGTACCTAAGCCAAAACCAATAATGTGTTTTTACAATTCTTTAGCATTTTTTCAGTATAAAGTATTTTTTTTTCAGCTCAGATATTTGTGAGCACATTGGCAAAATAGCATGTTATCAAACCGGGCGGCTATACAGCTCTGAACGTCTAGTTCTTGTTGCAACTCTTGCACCTTCTGACGCTCTGTTGTTGCCTTCAGAGAATTCCTCGCTGTATATGATGCAGGCCTACGCTTGCTGACACGGATTAACTGGAACCGACGCTCGGTTAACAAGAAATTGTATGAACGACGCTAACAGGCGCGGGCGCGTGCGATGTATTTAATACTGAACGTGACCCGCGAGCGTGCGCACGCAACGGGCGTCCGCGCCAGCTAGCATTTAGCATTGCGGTGCGCTAGAGTATCACATAGACCTAAGGAGGATAGTCATCATCATCATATCAGCCGAAAGACGTCCACTGCTGAACATAGGCCTCCCCCAAAGATTGCCACAACGACCGGTCCTGCGCCACCCGCATCCAGCGGACTCCTGCGACCTTCACCAGGTCATCAGTCCACCTTGTGGGGGGCCTACCCACGCTGCGCCTTCCGGTACGTGGCCGCCACTCGAGAACCTTTCCGCCCCAACGACCATCAGTTCTGAGCGCAATGTGCCCCGCCCACTGCCACTTTAGTTTAGCGATTCGAAGAGCAATATCGGTTACTTTGATTCGGTTAAGGAGGAAAGTGTATTTAAATATTGAATGTTCAAAAATATATCTATACTAAATGTAACTTGTTTTCATCTTGGTTGTTTGACTTTTTGGGCTCTTAAAGTTTCTCTTCATGTCGTGTAAAGGCCGTATACAACGCTTTACAACTATAAATTTAGTCCGACTTCATCGTTATGCCGTGACTGATTCCTTGCAAGCCTTATCGAGTTTACTGAGCGACTGTGTTTAATATTGTCTCATGATATTTATTATTAAATATTGAGTCATTCATATGCCAATGACAGTACCTAATTATGTGTTAAGTATTCAAACGGGAGCGACAAGTGACACACTAGGCAGCCATTTATGAACTATTATTTCCCAGAATGTCAGTGGGCAGAACTCCCATTTGCATGCTCTTTCATCTTCCCCTTTCCCATACACAATTATATAAATGTTTCAGGGTCTTCAGCCGTTATTATTATGACATGTTCAGGCAAGCCACTACTGAAAATAAAAAAACTACAAGTTTAACTTGACAGAGCAAATGGACCAGATGGCTTACTGGGCGTGCTACAAGGCTCCCAGAGGCTGCAAAGTCAACATCACCACGCTAGATGGCGTCATTGTGGATGTTGATAATGAACACAACCATTTTTAGGTACCTACCTAATCAGTAAATTAAAGGACCATGGACAATTTTATCGTTAAGATACTCGTAGATCGAAAACCAATTAAATAGAGCTGAGAGACATATCATTAAAATACGTGACATTTGTATTCATATTTTACATAGAGTACATGCGATGTAAGGTACACCCGGGTAAGACCGGACTATTTTTCGATGATTTGAAAGGACGTCACAAAAAAAATCATAAATTTACTCTCACTAACTATTAGCTGCAGATGTGTAATGTAAATGTATGTGATAAAAAAGAAATCAAGCTTTCAATATTAATTTACTTGATACCGCTCATCCGAATAGCTTAGGAGTAATCCACACCCAAACTTGCACTATATTTTTTTAAATATAGTGCAAGTTATAACGTAAGTATAGTGCAAATTATAACGTGTAAAACATAATTCCTCGAAGATTGTGTGAAGGTATTGCCGGTTAATTTTAGGCGGCCGAGCTTAAGTGAGGCCGCATAGGAACACAACGCCGATAACTCGTCTTCACGTCGAGGTAAGCAATATAGTGCTTTTCTGGAACAATGATTGGTACTTTGTGCGATGAATTAGGACTAAAAAAAATGTATAGCCTAATATGTGATAAAAGTATTCGAGAAAAAAACGGGTTTGTTTACCCTTCGCATGTCCTGTCTTCAGCCAAACAAAGTTTAAAAAGAGACATATATGTAAAATTATATATATTAGGTACCGACTCTTAAACTAATGACAATAAATTGAACCTTAAATATCTACTATAAGTACAATTAGGGTCATAAATATATAAACAATTTTAGACCTTATGCTCCAGGACATAAGTAAAAAAGTGTATACATATTAAGCACTCGACAGTCCCTGGATAATGGCTAGCATAATATCTGACACCATGTTGCCTGCAACGAACTCTCCGCGGATATCTAGTGCCTATTTTATTTACGTTTAAGATCATTATTAATGGACCGAAACCTATACTTAATATATTATTCTCAAACATGCAATGAAATATTGTTGTGTAAGCCGCGAAGGATGACGTTTCAGGTGCGACTAGGACAAGAGGTCGTTAATGGAATTTAATACAAAATCTTGAAGGCCAAGGCGGGCAAAGTGCTCTTTTTTAATTCCATCCCACATAAATTTGTGGCATAGGCATCATGTCATTCTGCCACTATGCATATAAAAAAAATTAAACTGATGTTTTTGTTGTTTATTTCATTGCATGTTTGAGAAAAGCACTGTACATACCTTGGTCGGATATATTATCGTCGGTTGTAATATGAATTAATGTAACCACCAAAATGACGAAATTGAGTTAAGTATACCGTTCGACTGCAAATTTCCTGCTCTATCGGACGGTGTACTTATATAAAATGTTGATATCCAAAAAAAAAAATGTCGAATACGTTAGCAAAAACTTTGCCATTATATTAGGTTTCTACGTTTTTTATTAACGTATGTAAAGGTTTCAAAAAATCGTAGACAATATTTTAACGTAAGTACGAATTTGTAAGTACAAAATATGTCCTTCCTAATGTACTCACCATATTTTTATAAATGCCAATGCTGTAAGCGCCATTTGTATTGTATGGCTCATAAGTAATTCGATTTTAATTTGTGAAACACTAAATTACGAAATCACCTTTTGATGATTTTCATACAATTATTAACGTATCTTCAAATTTTTCTAAAAATATTTAACGTAAGCACCAGCCATTTTCTGAACTACAACTGTGGTCGCATTTAGTAACTGTGTGTCAAATAGACCTCTCAAAAATAAAACAAACAAGATAAACATCATTTCAATAGCATAATTTACTAAAAAGATACAACATACTTTATAAATGTCAAATTTGTTTTTGGGCTCTCCTGAAAAATCGTCATTTGGTGGTTACATTAATTCATATTACAATTGATATGGGGGGCCTCGCTTCGCTCAGCCGTATATATGTCTTCGGCCGGCAACCCCTTTCGTCCCCTTCCATCCGTACATAATCATTTGTATACTTAAAAAAAGATTTCAGAAAAGTTTTGACTGCTGTAGGACATTACTTAAATGGTTATATTGTTTTCCGCGTAGTGTCTCTTTGGTCGTTCAGTGCTGCCATCTACATTTCATGCACGTTCCTTATATTTATACAATTAAATAAGTGTCAAAATGAGTACATAGTAATATAGCGGGAATACCAAAGGACCCTTTTTGGGATACAATTTATATTAAGGGTTATTTATTTTTTAAGTTAGGATTATTTAAGGCAAGTTTACTTGATTTTTTTAGCTAACATAGTCATTTACATTATTAGTGCCTACGACTTATTTACATTATTAGTATGAATTATCGGGTGCTCAATAATATCCCGTGTTAAGTTACATGAATAAAGTTTACTTGAAATATTATTACTTAGTTAGTATTTAATATAGTTTTATACTAAACGTTGTTTATTTGTATTCTTCACTCTTTGTATCCCTGTTTACTTATGGTTGAAATAAATATTTTAATGGACTTTCGAGTCTCTCATAGGTTATACATACAAGTACCTACATAATTATATAAATGCCCTGATTAGTATTTAGTGTCATATTGTTAAGATATTCTGACTGTGTGACTGTTACACTTTCCATGTGAGCTTTTAAGTCTCTCATACTCATCGTGTTTGATGAGCTTGTAGTCTCTAAAAACTGTATTTGTAACTCTAATTTAAACTTTAAATGAATGTAGCTTGTAGTCATACTTAAAAAGTGGTGACTTAAATATTTTGTTTCCATTTAAATTAATAATAATTTAATGTTCCACCAATGATTTAACCACTACCAAAAAAACCTAGTGTAAAATATATATTTTTATATGTTGTATCAAAATGTAAGGTTATATTATACTATTTATTGATGTATGTTATGGATGTGTTACAATAAATGTTTGTAATAAATAATAATATTACTGGTCTTCCTGAACTAAACTCAAACGCTGCTTGCCCTTATTAGGGAATTCCATATATTTAGGTACTATACACTATACCTATGATCTGAAACCTTCCTCATTAAGATATACAGGGTGTTTGGGATAACGATGTAGGAATTTCTGGAGGTGGTAAAGGAGACTAATTGGAAGAGTTTGAACCCTATTTAACTTAGTCCAATTATGTGACAGGTTTTTTTTTATCACGTTTTTCAAAATGTTTAGTTTTATACCAAAAATTTACTTAAAAAGTTAAATTTAAAACAAAATATGCAATAAATAGCATTGTTTTTTTTATAATTAACATAACAATTCTTCTTCTTTCAATTTAAGAGCTCTGAGCTCTTGTCGGTGTAGCCATATGCAGCTGTCTCCACACTCCTCTGTCCTCAGCAGTCCTCTTCACCTCCTCATACGACATGACGCCCGCCTTCTCCTTTATTTGGTCAATGTATCTTATTCTTGGTCTTCCCCTTCCTCTCTTTCCATCCACTTTTCCTTCTATAATGTTCTTCAAAAAGTCATCATGTCGAATGAGATGGCCAACCATCTTGCCTCGTCTATTGTCTATTGTTGCCAATAATGTCCTCTCTTCTTGAACTCGCCTCAGCACTTCTTCATTTGTTACTCTATCTGTCCACTTTATTCCCTCCATTCTGCGCCAGCACCACATCTCAAATGCCTCCAGCCTCCTCTATCCCTTTGTGTCATAGTCCAGGTTTCGCTTCCATATAATGCAATACTCCATACATATGATTTAATAAACATTTTTCTGGTGCTTCTTGATATTTTTGATTTAACTCTTAATATACTTCTTTTTTCCTTAAATGCTTTCTTTGCCATCGAAATTCTAATCTTAATATCAGCTGTACATCTCGAATCTTCTGTGATTACACTCCCCAAGTATTTGAAACTATGAACTCTTTCAATAGCATTACCCTCCAATCGGATTTCTTCATTTAAAGTTTGATTTGTTTCCGTTTTTGAAGTTACTAATATTTTTGTCTTTTTTATATTTATGGCAAGCGAAAATTCTTTGAATACTAGGTTCATTCTGTTTAAAAGTAATTCCAAATCTGTGTGGTTTTCAGCTAGTGCGGCTATGTCATCAGCGAATCTAATAAAAGTTACTCTATTTCCATTAATTTTAACTCCAATATTATTGATCGTGTCCAAAACATAACAATTAGTTGAGTAATAAAAAAAAATTAACATTTTTTTAAATAATTTTTAGTTCATCATTACTGATTTCTAACAGTAAATTAAACTTTATCGGCCTGTGAAAAAAAAAGTTCACGACTACTTCTATAAGTCTTCCTATTCATGTAAAACATGCTTGATTTTTTATTTATTTATTTATTTTAATCTTTATTGCACAAAAGAAAATCTTATCGTACAAAAGGCGGACTCAATGCCACAGAACATTCTCTACCAGTCAACCTTAAGGCAAAACAGAAAAGAATGTAGGCGGTGCAACTTGCAAACTTAATAAAAAGACATACTAAGATAGGATACAAACATACATACATAAATATACCTACACTTACATAAATATATAATAATAGAAATATATACATATACTAAAATATATATCTTACCATAAATTGTACAGTTGTAAGAAGATACTCAATTTTTCTTTGAACTGCCAGTGAAGAAACCCTTTACAGATCGTTTAAAGGCGTAGTTATTTGGAGCTTTTCTAATATTAGGGGGAAGGCCGTTCCACAGACGAGCAACCTGAATACAAAATGAATTTGAGATGAAGCCAGTTCGATGAAGAGGAATAGAGAGGGTCAGATTGCCCGAAGAGCGAAGTTGTCGGTCACGTGAGCCACTAAAGAAGTGAAAGAAGGATTTAAGGTATTCAGGAGCTTGCGGATCATTTAATATGGAAAAAAGAGAACAAAGCATGCGGATATTTCTCCTTTGATGGATAGGGGACCAGCCGAGCTGCGTACGGAAAGCTGATACGTGATCGTACTTTCGGAGGTTGAAAATAAAACGGATGCAGTTGTTCAATAGACGGTCCAGTTTGTCTAAAAGTTCCTCGTTCAAATCCGGATAACACACATCACCATAATCGATAATGGGCAATATCAACGCATTTACTAATAAAATTTTGGTTTTGACAGGCAAAAAGTGCTTCAACTTGTTTAAGGAGTGAAGCGATCCCGTAACCTTTCGGCTGATTTCGGCAACTTGAGGTCTCCAACTGAAAGTGCTGTCCAGATATACACCCAGGTCCTTGACACTATTGCTAAAGGGAATTGGTACACCATTGAAATTTACAGGCGAGATCGAATGAAAGTCCAGCTTACTAACCTGTCGAGAACTTCCAATGACTATTGCCTGACACTTCGACGGATTCACGATTTTCTATGTTTTGATTACAAAAAAAAGTACAACGAAATAGCAATTAGTTTAAAAGTTATCGTCGATCAATTGTTGAACGCCGTCACCAAACAAAATAAGTTTCTTGTAGTTAGTAGGCAAGTGTGAGTTCAATATTTTTTTTATTAACACGTTCGCCTCCAGTACTGTTTCACTAAGTGCTTATACAATGCCGATCGGAATTATCTTATAGAAATCCTATGCCAGTGACACGCATGTGTGACCGAAAAGATTGTACTCCTATGCCGGCGACACAGCATTGTGTCAAAAACGTTCGTATTTCTATGCCACTGGCATGGTAGTGACAACTTGATTAATGCTAGTGGCATAAGAATAATATTACTTTGATCACGTATATGTGTCACTGGCATAGGAGTACAGTTTTTTCGGTCACATATGCGTGTCACCAGCGTCGAACGTGTTAAAAAAACTGTCACATATTGGATTAAGGTAAATAGGGTTCAAACTCTTCCAATTAGTCTCCTTTACCACCTCCAGAAATTCCTACATCGTTATCCCAAACACCCTGTATATTATGCTGTTACCATGTATTGTCGACGTGAAAACCAATTCGTGTGTAAGAGCGCGGTAAACAAAACTTAAAGCGCTATCTCGTGGTAGGGACACAAATTGCTGAGCGGGAGTGAAATACAAAACTTATTAAAAAAACATAAAATGTTATTTATTGTGTAAGTTACAAAATAACTAGGGAAACTAAAAAGATTTGTTAGATGAGTTTTCCAAACGCAATTATTCCTTGCATCTTATTTTCTTTTCGCCATTATACCTAGTCGCATATTTTCCCATTTTCAAAATTGACTTGTCTCATTATTTATTGGTAGCGAATATTATGATCGCATTTGTTTATAAACGCCAATTTTCCAATTCGTTCTATTACACAGTAGGATTTTTTTCCGTCGCTTTTATTGGCTAAAGCAATAATTAGCATGCTCGCATTTGTTTGCAATATTTTTTTCAAATTCGTTTTTTTACATAGTAGTATATTTTTCTGCCATAATAATTTCCTAGTACAAATAAGTTATGATACCTTCTTCTCCTTCTCAGCATACTTACATATGGATTTCCATGTCATTTTCGATACGGCGGTTCTGTGCCAGAAGCTCGATTTTTGAAACTCACCGAGTGATCTTTTTAACCGAAATGGGTTGCTTTGTTCGGAAATATCGCGGAAATCATGCATTTAGTCACGCGGTGACGTTCAAAAATCGATCCTCTGGTCGGCCCTGCCTTCTGTGCAGGCTTTTTAATGTCGTCCGACTATCTGGTTCGTAACTTTCCGTCTCCACGGTTACCTACAAAACCTACACAGAAAGCGAACGTTTCCGTTTGAGCATAAAGATAATGATTTCGCATGTCCGACTGTCCAGAGGATCGATTTTTGAACGTCACCGCGTGACTAAATGCATGATTTCCGCGATATTTCCGAACAAAACAACCCGTTTCGGTTAAAAAGATCACTCGGTGAGTTTCAAAAATCGAGCTACAGATGTTTGTCCGGCAGTTCTACTCATGGGTCGCCTTTCTCAATTTGTTCTCTTGAAGTTTTGCAAATACTTTTTTCTTTGTTCATATTAAAAATAATGAGATTAATGAGAGAATATGGAGTTTAAGTCCTTTGTGTTGTTTCATTTGCTCTCAATCCAATTACAGAGGTAATAAGGCGAAACATATTTGTCATAGACTGTACTAATACCCATCATTTCATTTTAATAATTCTACGTGCGTTTAGCAAACCTCTATTGAAATTTCTATATCATAGATAAATAATATTTTCATAACGAGCATGACTTTGACTTTGTCATTTGCTTGGTTCGCAGTCAATGAAATAACTTATAAAAATACAACGAAATATAAGAATACATAACGCAAGAAAATGGATGATTCTGGTGAGGCGTCTGGTATTAACCAGGATAAACCATTTTTCTTCATAGATAGCAATCATGGAGGCCAACTTTTAATTAGGGCCGGCCATAGGCACTATTTGCACCGCAAAAATAAAAATGGGACGACCGTGTGGATATGTACGGTAAAATATTGCACTGGCTCAACAAAACTAGACGTCAATCAAACGAGCATTCTGGAGGACAAGAAACATGTTTGCATACCGGACTTTCAAAATATCGATATACAGCAGAGCCTTATTAAATTAAAGAAAAAAGTACAAGAGGATTATAGGCCAATACCAGCCATCTACAAAGAGGAAATGGCCAAATATAAAACCAATCAACTGGCACAAGAATATGCCGATAAAATTCCTTCATTTTATCAAGTAAGAGACTCGTTGTATAGGTCTCGCAAAGAAGTTGTGGGATCAGGCAACATTCAGCGTTGCAAGGACATACAATTGCCGGAAGACCTATCCAAAGAGTTTTTATGTTGCCAAACAGAGGGTATCTTAATTTTTATAAGTCCGCAATGTCATGATTACCTGAGAAATGTAAGTACCTTCTTTTGTGATGGAACTTTTAAAATCGTTCCCGAACCATACGCCCAACTTTACACGATCCACGGGGATATCGGGAGCGATGAAGATTATACAAAAGTGGTTCCATTTATGTATGCGTTGCTAGAGAACAAAACACAAAGCACGTATGAACTACTATTTAGTACAATAAAGACTAATATTCCAGAATTTACACCACATGAAATGAAAATGGATTTTGAAATCGCAGCAATTAACGCCTGCAGGGCCACATTTGAAAGAGCGATAGTAAGTGGGTGTTACTTCCATTTGTCAAAGGCAATATGGTCCAAGGCCGACGATCTTGAGATTTCGCACACCCGAGAAGGTGCCGCATTTGTGGCCAAATGTGTCGCGATTGCACACTTGCCCAATTCTAAAATATTAGAAGGATGGTACTACGTGTCTGCAAACCCGCCAACTACTTTAAAAAATATAGATGCGTTTGTTGAATACCTGAGCAAGTACTGGTTCATTATCAAAAATTTAGATCTGATGTCTTGCTATGGACAAAGGCACAGAACCAACAACGTAGTCGAAGGTTGGCACAGCCACCTTAACAAGGCAATAAGGACGAACCGAAATATATATTACTTGATTTCGCAACTGAAGGAAGAAGCAATGCACGTAAATTTCAAAATTTTGCAATCCGAACTTAATGTAAAAATTTACCGAAAACGCGCAAAAAAATTTACAGATATGGATCGGACCATCCAAAAAATTGTTAATGATTATTTGCTATCAAAAACAACCATCGAAAACTGTATTAGAAAATTAAGTTGCCTAAAATATTAATAAGTTTGACTGTCTTATTATTCTCATTAAGGATCGGCCACGCGGCTGCCTACACGGCATAATATGGGCATCGCATTGACGTACCGTAAGCGTAAGATTTTAATTAGTAAAGATTATTACCGAAAGGAAAACATTAAGTTTAATAAGAGGATTTATTTTTTGTTTAAAATGCGTTGAAATCGAAATAAAAAGAAATGCCAAAAAATGTGTTTACTTACCTAGTACATCACAACCATAAAATGGTTAAGAGGCCGGTATCGAAATTTCGATAGAGCACAAATACAATTTCATATTTTATATATAAATTGGATATAGTTTAAATCATAAATAATGGTACCGTATTTACCCCTGAAAGCCGAAAATGGCCAACTAGGTGTTAAAAATGGGTGTTTTTTCAGAAAAGAATAAATAAAATGAAAAAATTTCCTAACGTATTTTTTGCAAATAGAAACAATATAAAATAATTTGCATTCCAAGGAACAACCATGTTCTTAGCTTATGCAAAAAGCCTGCATGAAGTTAAGCAAAATTGCAAAATTTCGATACCGGCCTCTTAACATGTATGTGTGTATAAGTTATTATGTAACTTATTATACACATATTTTTGATAAATTCATTGCATACACATCAAAAGTCCCGATTGTAACTTTTGTCCTGGACACAAACTAATATCGATATTGATATGCAAACTTTTGTAACATAACTATTATACAAAAAAATACTCTGAGTTAGATAGTATTCATATTTTCTCGCATATCTATCTATTTTTGGGAGTGCCTTACAATGCTCAATAATAGGATGTCATTAGTGATAGGTACGGGAGTAAAACGGTAACAAAGATAACGATTCACCACAGATTCGTAAAAACGGACCTTTCGGTTCCCTAAATATCGATTTTTATCATTATCGGATGTTATCTTGACTCATTCAAGAAGATTAATGATTAATATTTTTTGCCTAAGTACAATTTTTTTAAAAACCCTGTGCCGACCGGGTAGATCGTGTAGGTTGTATTGTATGAAGCTTCCACACTGTATAGAATACCATCCTTACGCTGTGCTAATAGCTTTACCATGAACGGTGCCCTTTACTTATAATAGTTGTGTTTTATCTCTCTGTTAACTTGAGCACCCTGTAGCATCATTAGTATTGATCGTAGCTTAAAAACGAATATTATCAAATTGTAGGAAATTTTATAGGGAAACTTTTCTCAGATATTCTTACACCATAATGCTATTCTTACACATATTCCCCCCCCCCTCACAACCTCAGCACAAGCCCCAGCCTTGAGGACTTTTTATATATTAATCTGGTCACCGAAAGGTACAGGTACAAGTGTACCAAATTTCAAAACTAGGAACTATTTACGCAGATTTAATTAATTTTCCCATGCTATAAGGCTATCTCCCAGTGAAATAAAACGGTGATGAAAACTGGCTGCAGAAAAAAATGGCGACACTGAAAAATTACGTTAAGCAAAAATCGCGACATTGAAAAAAAACAGTTTGTACAGAAAAACGGCACAGAAAAAAAAAGAATAAAAAATAAAAGGAATGTAGAAATTATCTGCAAGTTAAAATTATGAAGGAAAAACATACGACAAGAGAACAACGCAACTGTGAAAATAATCTGTAGAGGAATAAGGCGAGTAGGATAATCGCTTTCGGGAAAAAATGCGACAAGAAAATTTGCTGCACGGAAAACAAGATTTTGGGAACCTCATCTAACAAATCACTAAAAACAACTGTAATGATACTTCATACATCCGTATAAATAAGTCCTATATCTGTTAATCTACCTATTCAGCCCGTATGCACCCACTGCTGGGTATAGGCCTCTTCTTTATTACGCCACTTTCCTCGATCCTGTGCTAGTTGCATCCACTGCTTTGTTGCGGTTCGGCAGATGTCGTCGGACCATCTTGTCGGTGGTCTCCCAGCAGATCTTCTTGACCACCCTGGCCACCATTCAGTAACCTGCTTCATCCACCGCCCATCGCTACTTCTCGCCAAGTGTCCTGTCCATCTCCACTTCAGCTGTGTGATTCGTTTACCGACGTCGGATACTTTCGTACGGCGTCGGATTTCGCTCCACAAGGGAGATACCTAACATGGCTCGCTCCATGGCCCTTTTCGTCATGTTCATTTTGTGTAGAACTTCCCTGTTGAGCGCCCATGTTTCTGATCCGTAAGTGAGGGTGGGCAAGACGCATTGGTTAAATACCTTCGTCTTAAGGCACTGGGGGATTTTAGATTTAAGGACGCGCGACAGGTTACTAAATGCAGCCCAACCCAGCTGAATTCGTCTAGCGACCTCTTTCTCTTGGGTCTCTTGGTTTACTTCTGGGATACCCTTTATAAATAATACATTTTCACTCAACATTACTTGTGTTTAAAAACGACGTATGTTTGTCATAGAAACAGTCATGACAATACGCTTTTTCACAGTCTAAACAGAATGTTTTTATTTTTTTCACTCTATTATTTGCCTCTCGGCTGTTAAACGTCTCTCTGAGCTTGATGTAACAGCCTGCACAAGGTCTTTTTTTATCTATCTTTCTCACGAAGTGGTGTCTATGGTGTTTTAGAATATCCAACTCCTTTTGGTGATGAAGAACTACAACAATAAAAATAATAAATAAATATCACAAATCAAAACTAAGTCGATTTATGTAATATAGACCATCGGACAAAACGGTGCATACAATCCCTCGTTGGGATGGATTCGAACCAGGAACTACCAGCTTCGCAGGCAGTTTGACAACCAACAGTCTGACAAAAATAATTTGATAGTTAAAATATAGCTACACAAACAAAACACACTTTACAAATAAACATTTATTGATAGGGCATTCGATAGGTACAATATTTATATCATAGTTACCTGTTCGGTAAGTGCGTCAATGCGCGTCGGAAATGGATTTATATTGCAACATTGTATTCATTGATTAATCTTAATATTTTGTTTGATATTATTAAAACAAATACTTCAAGCTTCGGTACAAAAACTCACATTATGAAACTACTTTAAGTTTAGAAAAAGTAGATAGGTGTCGCTGTATTATTTATATTTCTCAGACTTGCACTTCATGTATACTATACCCCAGCAGTACCACACCGCTCCCATAAATATATGTAAACTGAATACAGCTATATTAATTATCACGCATTGGATCGCCAGCAAGTATTTGACTTGATTGCTGAAAGGCACAATATTGTCGTACTTCACGGTCATAATTATTAATCCCCTACAGTCGGGTAATTTCAAATACCGTCTAATTTTGAAAATATCACCATTATTTTCCATCATTATCACGAAAATTATCCGAGCATTTCTGACGTTCTGATTTACTCGACTGCACCTTACCTTACATCCCTTTTGTTGGCCACAGTCTTCGTATCCAAATTGCCAACACCACCATATATTTGACGATCTATGCAAGTGTTGCAAAAAAAGTAAATATATGCAAAAACTTTTATTTGACCAGCTGCAGAGATAAGTAGACCCCCTTGCATACAACTTTGTATACAAGGGGGTCTACTTTTCTCTGCAGCTGACTGTATGTCTGAATCTGCTGTACGATGGTTCCGCGTCATCA
>JALPQI010022329.1:0-34136 GCA_025490895.1 Thaumatotibia leucotreta
TCGGATGATCCGATTCTTCGAAACAATCACTACTGATACGCTTTTTATGACTATAAGGTGGAAGTACCAGTACGTAACATGTTAACACAGAATATTTTATTTGAAACACGATATTTTACTTATATATATATATCTACATAAAGTATTGTCATGTGTTTTGGGAGAGGAGTTTGTAAGTTTTGTTAAATAGTATTTATTTTATATCGAAATTTATCAAAATAGCAAATTTTCTTAGTCAACTCCATTGTACGAGTAAGTGTCAGGTGCTTTTGCTGGCAATCGCAATAGATGGCACCTCAGTACAAGTTTCAATGTCACGTATTGGGCCATTGAAAATATTAACACTCAGTCCTAATAAATGTCAGTCTGTCTTAAAATTATGCAAATAATTTAGATATAAGCTAATTATGTCAAAGTTGGGATATGAAGCATTAAAGGCACTTACATTTCGCTTATATGCCCTAAAAGTTGATTGTATCTTATCGATGGCAACTCAAACTATGATGTCATTGATGGCGGTTATTGGTACAGCGTCGGGAACTAGGTAGTACTTACACTTTACAAGCGCATGTCCTTATTTATATTTGTTGAAAAATATCATCGTCGTGTCTGCAATTAGAAACCTCTCATGACAAATATTATTTTCTCAAACATGCAATTAAATGTTGTAGTTAAGTGCCAAAAAAGTGGCCGGCAAGTACCTCTTTTTTAATTTTCATTTGACATAGGGTTGTGACCTGGCATCTTGGCTTTTAGCCAATAATTATCTGTAAGTAATATTAGGTTAAAAAAATCAATGATTGGCAAATTTTTGCAGTTATAATTAGGTATTTAAATTATATAATTTAATAACTACTCAAAATAATATTTAAGAAGCAGTATTATACGACGCGATCCGTCGGCCCCGATCACTGCATGCGATTAATTGGACCCAACCGACCGCGTCGTCTAATACCGCTTTTTTAAATAAAAAATTTGCAACTTTCAAACAGGTCAATCTTAAAAAAAAATGAGGTGTCGGTGTCGTATTTGACTTTTGTTGTTTCAAAGACTTAGTTATGTAGTTGACTTATAATTTCTTAGAAAGAAGATACATTTTTTGTTTCATTTCATTGCATGTTTGAGAAAAGCATTGTACTATTACTGGAAACTTGAGCTTCTTTGTTATTTTCTGAGGTAGTAATATTTTTTTTTTTTTTCATTTTAACCATTATTTTGAACATTGGCTAATGCGATTCACATGAAGTTTTGGAACAATAATATACATGTAATGACTCGCATCATTCTTGAAATAACATTGAATAGTGCCTATTTCTTAGTTTCTTGGATTGATAGGAAACAAAAATTCAATATTTTTTCTCGTTTTTTATAATAGCGACACCTACATTCTTTGTCATGTGATTGCTTATATTAAGGCCTTTTGTTGGTTTGTAGTTTGAATATTAATTGATAATTAACTATTTATAAAGTAATAGTTAGGAGTCAATTAATAGTTAACTATCAATTAAGGCTCAAAGTGGGTTTCAGCAGGTGTACATCAGAGCTATATTCTCCAAAGGGATTCTACGTGTTGGCTCTATATCTCCACACAAGCCTACAAAAAGACCGGGATTTTTAGGCCCCCGAAACGAAAAAGATGATTACTTATTCATATCTTACTTAGATTATTACCATATTTAATGAAAACCAGTATTTAACCAAATTCACTAATTATTCTTATCTTGTTTCAGATAAATTATGCTCTCTCTGAAAATAATCTTCGATATTCGAGTAAGGTCTACTGCAGACATTGTACATACCCGTATTTAGTAGATACCTACATAGTTATTAGTAGATAATTTATTGTAAGTAGATAACTAATTATTACTTGATATCAAATTGTAAATATATATTAAGTGTTCTATGGATATAAATTGTAAATAGCGAATCGGATAATAGTTATAATAGTCTTCGCGTCTTTTGAGCCATGACGCGAAAATTATTAGAACACATGTATTTATATAAAATTAAATTGTTTAGTATATAAAACATTTTTTTATTTATGGGATTGTTAGTCAAATATTGTGAGTTAATTCAATTAACTCTTTCTTATTCATAAGTGTGGTATAATTGTATTACTCCTAGGGTCCAAAGGAATTCACACTGACGAATATTGTTTATTAAATAGATACTATGCTATTACATATTGCATTTACTGTTTACACTCTCAAAGTAGGTAGTAATTATTTATGTACCTAGCACTAATAATATTAACTAAAATCCAATTTTGATATCTGTGGAGACAATCATTTTAAAAAAAAATATAACTGAATGTCATTCATTTAGTTGTGATAGGCTTTTGTTTTTAAGTTACAAGCGACATTTATTTACCGTTATGAAGTGCTATTTTTGGTTGTCTACGAACATAATTTTACGAATATAGATAGACTTTACGTGTTGAACATATTTTTGTAAGATTTTATACTTGTCTGCCATGAATGTACCTACAAGTAGTATTATTTTGTGTAGAACAAGTAATTATGTTGTTCGTCTAATGTACCGAATGTTTCAACGACACCAAATAAACTGTACCAAATATAAGTGTTCACTGTGTCTATATGGATTTACATTTATTTATAACTTTCCCCGTAATTATAAGTACTCGTAGATACTCGAAGAATACAGCGTGTATTTTTAGTGTAAGGTGTAAATTAGAGTCATTTAGTTAAACACATTAATACAGGGTTAAAAAAACATAGTTAATGGCATTACTAGTAATAGAAGCAAAATTTAAAATCACTCTTGCGTTATGAAGCTACCCCTACCTACCTATAGTTTTGATGAGTATCTTTCGTAACACAATGGAAACGATCGTGATTTTTGTTTTCATGGAGCCCTTCTTCAAGTAGCTATTAATATTTTTAATACGACCCGTTTATTATTATTATTGTAGATAGGGGCTAGAAAATTTGCCGCATCGACCGGTTGCGATCTATTGTGGCAGCCCTGTTTTATGTATAGTTCGTTACTAATCCCGTTGAGTCTAGGAAGTTCCAGATTCTTTGGGCTGTAATATTCTGTACCTCCTGAGGTTGAAGTACCTGCCTACCTAGGTGAATACTTCTTTTGTACATTAGTGGTCCGCAGGAGCAGAGGATGTGCATAGCAGTTTCCTCTGATTCCTGGCAGAACCTGCATGTCGGTTCTTGTTTCTTACCCATTAGAAACATATGTTTGTTCAACTTGCAGTGTCCAGTTAGAGTTCTGACTACTGCACAAACTTTTTGTCTTTTGAGCCCAAGTAGCTCTTTAGTGCCCATAGCCAATATAGCCATAGTTTAAAAAAAAGTTTGATATTGAAGCCCGCTTATTCAAACAAATATAACTTAATACGATCGCTAGCGCCATTTAGAACATTTATCCCACACGAACGGAATCTTATGTAAGTATGCGCAGTAAGTCTAAACCGAGGAAGCATCTGCATATCTGCGAGCAGCAGCGGGCATCCGTCGTTCCAGCGTTATGGAGTTTATCTTTATTAAATCCGTCTCATTTATTGCTAACAACATCGACGTGACTAGAAAAATGTCACGTGCTTACTTTATTCAGTCTGTGCTTTCGGCACTGGTCTCACCGCGAGCTACTAGGCTATGAACTATGGCCTATAAACACGAACAAAAGCTACGTATTAAAAAAGAGACACGGCGGTACTCGCTCGACGGTGATAGCTGCTAGCTGGGCAAGTATCGCCGTGTTTCTTTTATTTACACGGGACTGCGTAGGTATATGTTGTTCGTGTTTATAGCCGATAGTTCATAGCTTAAGGTGCATGCAGACCAAAAGAGCAGCATTCGCTGTTCTATCCCCCTACTCTACGAAATTCGATTGTTACACGAAACGTGATTCGTTGATTTCGTAGAGTGGGGTACTCTTTTGGTCTTCATGCACCTTTAGTAGCTCGCGGTGAGACCAGTGCCTTAGTTTCGTTTTATATGCTCAAAGTTTAGCCTTTTGATAGCCTTCCCTGTCGCGAATGTGACATGTGGCCACGCCAGTATCTCGAGTCGATACTAAATCCACACAACTGTAAAAATAGTTGCCTATTCTTTTGCATGTTCCTATATTCATTAAATAGATTGAAGCATTCACATGACTACCTATAGGGTTAAGTCAGACTTACGGAGACTTCCTTTGGATTAATTGATATAGGAACACACAAAAGGATTGGCACCTAATTGGTGTTACAGTCTTGTGAATTTACCCATTATGAACTTTATCTGTCAGCAGGGTAATTGTTTTGGCAATATCCACCATGGCTCGTTTAGGCATGATAGGTACGACAGCACACGATACTCTTAGGAGATCTTGGCGTGAAGGTTTAAGAACATTAAGACACCCATTGATCGTTTACCGACTTCAAGACCGCCTGCAAATTTGAAGCGTACCTAAGTAACTTTTTAACTACAAGTCTAAATACCAGAATTAGGCATTCAAAGGGTTCTACTTGCACGTTCCTTAGGTAAATAAATATTGATTACCGCAATACACATCATGTACCTAATATTTGTACTGCACGTACCTACGTTATGTACCTAAGAAACTTACGAGTAAAAATAATCTCTAACCTTAGAAGCTCTCCAAAAATATGATTTATAGTGTTACCTCTAAAACTTAATAACAAAATTAATTTAACTGCGTTATATCTACAAAAAACAGACTGGACCCTATGATAATTTTAGTTCCTAAATACTAATTTCACCATAATCTCAACTTTATATCTTCATAGATAGCTCAAAAATGAGGTTTGAACCATGACTCAATTTCTAGAAAACCATTTCTTTAACAAATAATTATAACGGCTCCGTTTATGTATGACCAAATTTTGCAGACAATCTGTAAACTTCCTGAGTACTTAATAGAAATTCATCAGAAATTCCATCAATGGAATTAATTGTTCATGGAGAGATCTCCTGGAGGGAAAACCATTAAATAATTACCTTGTACTTAGATAGTTATTCTATGTACACAAAGTCTACGAACTTCGATTGATTCCGCAGTTTGTATACAGTTACGGCCAAAAACATGTTTGACAAGTAAATTAGCTATTGATTAGACCTGAACGCTTGCAGATTCAGAACTCGATAAGGTGCGGATAATTTAGATTAATTAAAAAGATATGTTGAAAAATAATTATTCGTTGCTCTTTTAAACGCACATTTTTAGCTTACTATTCAATTGGCACATAACTTACCGAGTAAAAAATATACCAAAATGAACGAAATCGTTGGATAGCACAAATATTATAAATACAGGGTGTAAGCCTAATACGGGCGAAGCTCTTAACGGAGTTTACTTTAGGACATAATAAGCACATATAGATAACTTTTACTTAAAATTAGAACAACACAATTATCCGTAGATACAAAATAATTCGGCGCACAATGTAGAGCACAACACACTCAAATTACACACTCATTGACAGCTAATTTCAAAAGCAGATGACGTAACTGCCATATCAATATTAACTAATGTTCGTACCTACATTTCTGTGGGCCCATAATTAAGTGTAACTTAATAAAAACCCCGTTATCCATAATTACACTGACGAATCCCATGCGTGGTTTAATTTATCGCCCGTATTAGATTTACACACGGTATATAAATGTTATAATCAAATTTTTATAAATGCGTTTCGATTGCTCTATGGCTGAATATGTTCATATTGAGAAGAAATAATATAATAATACGTTTATTTACTTATAGAAAATCTAGCATGATTTGTATTTTAGAGACTCAAATAAATCTACTTTCGATTGGCGTTCTTTATTTTTATTTATTGGTTTGAGAAACAAACAGCATACAATCATTCTTATAGTCTACAAAAAATATGTTAACACGTTAGCCAACACAGTTTCCACTTTATACAACTGACTCACCATTTAACGGGTAACACTATAAGTAAGAAAACTAATTGCCAAACTTGAAAAAGGTTTTTGAACTACTGAGATTGAAGGATTCGTAACTGCTAAATATTAGATCCGGGTTGAGTACCGAAGAATAAACCTGACTACCTACTTAATTAACAAATTAAACACTTCAGTTTTGAAGGTCTAGACTGATTTGATAAATTTCTTAAACTGCCTTTAAACTAGAAAGTTCTAAGTATTTTCAATTTATAAGACCAAAGGAACTCGCCTTGTTCTTTATTATATAATTCAGCTAACTTAATCTTATAATTGTGAATATTTTCCCATTACTGAAGCTGTCATTTTCAGAACATCACTAATAATGGAAACTGGCAAAAGAAAGGAATAAGGTTTGAAAATATGTAAGTAGGTAAATAACATCGTTTTATGTAATTATTATACGAACAATTCTCATTCTTCACCTCTCGGTTCAGGTACTTTTCTCTCATTTGGTCACTCGGCCATGGTATTACCACTCAATATACAAATTGTTACACCATCCACTGAAAACCTTGAACGGGTGATTTAGTAGGATATACTGAACAACTTACTACTATGGAGCTAACCCAGAAATCTCCAAAAAAAATTGGGCTTTTTCATACAAAATGTCTTTATCGATCGGTCAACATGTATTAAAAAGACCATTTTTTAGTGATTGGCCCCATAGTAAAAGTTGTTCAGTATAGCCTACTAAATAACCCCGTTCAGGGTTTTCAGTGGGTCAGAAAACACGTTGTATAAAATTACATTAGACCGTAACGAGGCCTTGCTAATCTCGTGCCGAGCTGTCCGACGCATTGATTTCTAAAGGTACGAGTAAGATTTAGACCTAGTTGGAAGGCCCAGCATTGCTCGGGCCGATCTAATCATGCCATAGATAGTAATAGGATACTACGGGCCTGCACTTATGGAGGCCATGGAGCTAAAGAGCACTTCCGACGATACGATTATACCGTGTGTGTACTGTGTACTGAACTATCTATTTATTGCCCTGTATTGCAGCCTACCTTGTACAACGTTTAGCCCTGAATACCCCACATTCTCAATATACCAATGTTGTACAATTATTCATACCTATTGAAATTATAATGACAAAACAAATCCTAGAGTTATGTATAGACATAACTGGTTGTACCTATATCATCCTATCCAATATTAGGTAAATAAAAAGTTAAAACCATACAGAAGTGTTGAAGCAATAAAAGTCCCAAATTAACGTATTATGTAAGTACCTATACAGGTAAATTCACGAATTCAGCTGGGGTACGAATGGATCGAGTAAGAGACAGAAAGTAAGTAGTATGTGTGGA
This sequence comes from Thaumatotibia leucotreta, assembly GCA_025490895.1. Classification (NCBI taxonomy): domain Eukaryota; kingdom Metazoa; phylum Arthropoda; class Insecta; order Lepidoptera; family Tortricidae; genus Thaumatotibia; species Thaumatotibia leucotreta. The sequence goes on from JALPQI010022329.1 coordinate 7,256, forward strand.
TGTCTTAATGACAGTAGATACAGGTTGGTATAGGACGACCGCATACACACAATTTGTTGAAAGCTATATGTTTAAAAAAAAATGTTGTTTCTGCCTCAAACCCAGCGAATATATTATTATTAGGTACTAAATTTTCAGAGCTACTTACATAGGTAATAATATCTATGATCAAATTGCACGTCAAGCAGATAAACTTAACTCAGGCGAGGAATAAGTATTTAGTCAAGCATTTATGGACAGACGGGCGAGATGGAACTACAGGAAACCTTGTACTGTTGTTGAACTTCAAGTTCACTATAGTCTTCAACAACGCTTTGACATGGCATGTATATAATATACCCTATTACATAGACCCCTAATAATTGCGTGGCACGTACAGTGGGAGGGTTAATTGTAGAGGCGAACCCACGGGCACTCCTTGGTTTCACTTGGTAATTTGTTCTATAACGTCCCACGACATTAAAGTTCTGAATTCAAAAGTTGTGACTATTAATTTGGTCGCACTCATAGTGGAATTAGGATGATTAATAGCAACGTAAGCGAAGAGATTGGAAAGTTTTATTAAGCCTCAAATAGGTTCCTATATATTATTTACGGAGAAGAACCCACGGTTCGCACAAAACTTCAAAATGTTCAAGTTTATCGATTTCCTGATATTTCGGGACTGTTACAAAAGCCATTATCGCGGAGTAACTGACCGCTAGTTTTATACATATTGTTACGCCGGTGGCATGATAAAAACTACAAATATGATTTTAGACACGTTAGAAGCGTTTTCAGCAGGCTGAAATGCGTTTTCAGGCCGTTTCAGAAGGTCCTCTTTCACATACTACAAAATCAAATATTCACCCCAGATACCGTTATTTTACGTACGTACGTTACGTTGTTTTCAGGCGCCTGAAACATGTTTTCAGGCCGTTTCAGGATACCCTCTATCGGATGGCGCAATAACCTGAAAACCCATTTTCAGGCGTTTTCAGGACCCCTTTCAGGCCTCTCAAGTACAAATCGGTATGTAGCTAAAATTCCCATAGGAGTGAAAGAGAAAGCACTATTAGATAGAGACAGCAGGAGAGAATGTTCTGGAAGGATGTGAACGAGACAGCTATAGAAAGAACATTCTGGACGGGTGTGAAAGAGAAACCTGTAGAAAGAGACAGCGATACTCTAGAATGTTCGCGCACAGGCCAGACCGACCGACCTAACTCGGGAACTTTCTAGAATCGAATCATCTCGTACTTTGTAGATTTGAGTGGGTTGTATAAAAGCCCAGCATGACCCGGCCAAAGGAGTAGTTTCTAGTGCGACAGCGAAGAGCTAACATTAAGAGCGAAGACTGCGAATCTTACTGCGAGTTTGAGAGTGTAAAAGTAGACCAGTATTAAGTGTGTGATTAGTGTTTTAGTTGGCGTTTGTTCTTTTAATTAATAATTAAAGTATCAGTTTTAATTAGTGGCTTGTTTATACATTTTCTATAGAAAACCCACCCCACGAACGTAACAATATACTTGTGCTTATCTACCTACTCTACCCTACTTAAGGCTACACACTTACATAATAATAAAGAAATGTTTTTGTATTATGTTTATTATGATTTTGATTCTGAACGTCGCGCATACATCAGATAAACGCTTTATTCATTCCCACAACATAAATATCAATAAACTAGTTTCAATAAAAAGAAAATAATCACAACATAAAAAAAAACACAAAGACAACCATATGTCGTGGAAACGAATTCATGTGATAAAGACGCGGCCAGCCACATCGCTGAAATTCTGCCAGGACCTTACATAAAAAAATTGCATCACTTTATGGCGTTGGTTATGAGTAATGTGTAAGTGTCGGAGATGAACTGAAGTGATGAAGTCAGACCAGAGCCATTAACTTCCGCGAGGAGCCGATCGGCTTCCAAACGTACAAATATGAAATGCGCGCCAAAGCCCATTCGACGAAACGGTACCTACTTAATTTAGCTCTAATTGCTTGCAAATTATATTTGCTGAAACAAGATGCAGAACGTTTCGTCACAAGCTTAAATTGAATTACAACGCGTTCATGCAGTTGCAGCACAGGGCGATCAAACATAGCACTGTTACGAATTGAATTATTAATAGGAAGCCCGTTTGGAAGTAATTGGAATTATGTACATATAAATTGTAGTCGACCACTTTTTGACTCAATTCCGCTTTAATAAAGTCGAGAATAGGTAGACCGTATTTTTGACTGGCGAATTAACTAAGTATTAGATGAATTGTTATTCTTTTATAATATTTAGGATTTAGGAATCTACCTTCGGGTTTCAGTGCTTTTATTAATAACGTAATGTTATTGGGGAGAAAACAGAGAGATATATTTTGTCTGTAGTAATGGTATTATTTATACCGACTGTAACCTTTCTTCATTGGGCAAGGCTTGAAGGTCAAGAGTTTAAGGTATTTAGGTACCAATATAATATACTCGTATGTAGTTTATACCTAAACCACATTGACGGTACAAAGGATTTGAAGTGTCTCAGCGTAGCCGTAATATGCTTGTCCACGCCTCGGCTTTGACGAAGATTATACTCCAAAGCTACGTACGTCTTTGTATACCAGGGTACGTAGCCGGTGGTATCTTACCACTCGCCAACGCTCAGTCCCGAACAGAACGCAAATTTTCTTTCTTTGCACAAATAAAAAATAATGCCGGTGATAGAAAACTACGATAGACTACTAAGAGTTACTAATTAGCATCTTGGCTACCTGCTCTGTTTGCTTATCATGAGCAAGCGTCAGGAGTTTAACGCAGACTTACTTTACATCCCTCTCGCTTGAACGAATATGCAAGTATAAACGGAATGGTATATTAGGCTCATGGTAGGCTACTTTTAGTTCCAATATTCACTGTGAGCATACAGGGCCCTCACAATTTAATACGATAATACGTTTAAGGTGATAGTGGCATGGCCTCGCTTTTGTATTGCACTAGTGTCCTTGTGCCGGTACCATTAGGTAACGCCTTGGCCACGATCTTAGGCGACCGGCGGGAAACCATACCTGTGAGAGGGAGTTCCGATTTCGGTCTTTCGCTCCAAGTTATGGAGGCGCTCATCGCTGTCGCTGATCGCGCAAAGTCGTGGCCAGGCCGTAAGGACATAGGTATAACTCACAGACGACACTGTGGTATAAATGCAGAGACACTACTTATTTACAAATTTTATTATTAATATCGTGGGACATAATAAAGGAAAAAAATATGATAGGACATTCTTACACAAATGGACCTAAGCAATACCACGGAAAATTCAATTAAGGCTTTTGTCGTGGCCGTCGGGTATTAGGCGAAGATAAATTCATAAAGATATTAGAGATAGGTACTTAAAAAGGAAAAGTATGACTGTATATTATTCTGGAAGCATCTCGTTGTGTATGTATATAAATATACACAATAAGATGTCTTCCCGGGATTAGAACCTAGGACCTCCAGCATCGCAAGCAGGCATTCGAACTATTTAGGGAGGAACTAGCTGATAACTGAACCCCAATTTCAACTAAGGAATGTAATTGGAACTGCTAAAAGTGGTCCGCATTTTGTCAGCACCACTGCGACAGAAGTATTGATTAAAGATATCTAAATCTGGAATCGGGCAATGCATACGTTACATACGTATATTAACATTCAGCGGGGAGTGCCACACGTAATTAATCAAGTGTTCAAGAAAAATGAATAATGTTTACATTATAAGGGGACAATCTTACCTGGACAAATAGACTGTCACGGTAAGCTCGATAAGGGCTTGTATTTTGTGTACCTAGTTACAAAACGATGCAATATACCTAATAAATAACTAAATACAAATATGGCGACTGAAACCTGTCGACCACCCGGTCTCACCGGATAGGGACGAATTTCTCTGGTTTATTAAATCTGATAAGTTTAGACCTTTGATCCCATCTCGGACACTGTTAAACTTAGTTAGCCACTATAAGGGTTCCGTAGTAAACTAGGAACCCTTATAGTTTCTCTCCGTCTGTCTGTCCGCAGCATAGCTCAGTGGCCGTTAGTACCTACTAGAAATTTACCTCCCCTAGTTACTAAGAGGTAATGTTTTTTCATGTCGCTGTAATCCTATATTGTGGGGTATTGTGGAATAGCTCTTTTAAAAAAATATCCTTATTTTTTTAAAAGAGCTATCTATCGAGCTCTAGAATTAAAAAAATGTGCCCCCCCCCCCCTCCTATATGAAATAAATCATGAATAATTTAGAATTTAATGTAAGAAAGTAACACACGTATACTAGAGGTCTAACTATGTACTTCATTCTTAAGTAACTATATAGTTACTTATGTAACTACAATAATATATATAATGTACATTAGAAACTGTACCATATATAGTTTTTGTACGAATAAAATAATTTTACGCGAATAAAATTTATAAATGCAAATGGTTAATGCAAATATAACTTTTATACATATATATCATTTATGTAATATTTGACAGTCCGCAAATAGACAATCCTAACAATACTGTAGGTAGATATATTCAATTCATTTGAATTTTGAATCCCTCCATCCAGCGCCGAGATATGGAAGACGGCATGAAAATATGCGCTAGGTATATCAAAAAGGATTCATCCGGTAAATATTTCTCAACAAATAAACAACTATGTTTTACTCGTCTGGCATTAGTTCGCTTACGAGTCTTACGACTACTGCAACTGAGAGTTAAAAATGTCTATATTCACTGTACCTATATGAAAGTGGCTCCCTTCATGTATTATACTAACAAGCCTAAGCGCTGTTGTGAAATAATTTTAACTTTTTCATCATTTCCTTTACGTCAAGCCACATAATGTATATCTAAGTAAAATTCACATCAGAAGGAATTTCCTCCGTCGGTTTCGCGAGTGAACACCCGTTGGGAAGTTTCTCCCCGAAAAAAGGTCTTTATTTAATGTTCATTAACTTTGAAAAAGTAATTAACAACATTGTAATTATTTCAATTTGAGCTTGTTAATGTTTGCAAAGCGGGATGTAACATGAGATTTGCGGGTATCTTAATTTTGTGATTCCGTATTGTTAGGTAGTGGTAGTATTCGCATACGGCAATTTAATTCAGGTGTAAACTCTCACAGAATACTCAGTGACGTAGTGTTGAAGGTTTACAGTCAAAACAATCTGTTTAAAAGCACGCGTTGAAAAATCGCAATCGGGTGAAATGCAATCCTTTAACCCTCTGCAAAGCCAGCCGACCGCAGGAGCTTACTCTGATGGAGTGGGGCTCGAGACTAAAGAAAATACACGTTCGCAATACCTAATCATGACCCACATGTCAAGTTTTCCATATTTCAACTCAAGCTCGAAAGTTTAATGACCAAGATTTTTTATGTAAAAACAACTCTGCGTAATGCTAGCCACACGGCAAGCGCTTGTCAATGAACATCCTTTAAGATAATATTATGTAACTAGTGTTCGTATTCTCTTTATTTTTACTGATCTGTGCACACTTAGGTTTATCATATGGATTTTATGCTTATACAAATAGCTAACATACACATAATTTGATTATACAATTAATTAAAAGCATTTAATACTATTTAGGGTAAACAAATAACCCTTATAGTTTCGCCATGTCCGTCTGTCCGTCTGAATAAATCAGGAATAGTGGGCTTATAATTATACTTTTAAATAAAACTGAATTCTAACCCTCTACACTGAGCAAGGCCCGACATGCTCTCAGCCGGTTTTTAATTTTCATTTCAGTGTTTGAAAATCATTCTCCTGTGTAAATATTTTCTGAACCTCGCTGACAAATGGACTGTCAATCAACCACCCAGTCACAGCCTTTAATCCGACGTGGTATCTAATATAAAGTTACGTACTTCAATCGTATTACTCTCTGGACACGTCTGTATGTAAATACAGCCTATTCATCCTAATGAATATTTATTTTCAAAACTGTACAATTTATATAGGTACATAGATTAAATCTAACTAAACTACTTAACTAACCTATATCTAAGATTGGCCCTTGTGGCATTGAAGTTACTGAGGATGAGGATGCTGGCGGCATTACCTCGCTGTATCGCAATACTGATGCGTTGTGCGAGGTGCATTCATCCTTAGCTGTCTTATTTAGTAAACCTTCCAAATATTTCTTTCTTGCTCTAAAATTGCCATATTTGCTTATACTTCTACAAAATAATTCGGCGCGCAATGTAGAGCAACATACGCGAGTTAAGCACTCGTTGACAGCTAATAATAATCTATATACAGGGTGGTCCAAACCTTGACGTCAAAAAATTTTTTTTAGATTCCTCACGTCATGAGCTATCAGAATATACCCCATGTATATTAGCCGATTTTTTGTAGTTTTCGAGTTATGAATTTTTGAAATTTTTTTTTTGAAAAATTCTGGAATGAAGAAATTTATAATTTAAAAAAAAACTGTTGGGTTTTTTAACTAGTTTCTTTTTGTAAAAGTATTACAACAAATAAACCATTTACTGATAAAAAAAAATAGCGTCCTCACTTTGATACAAGTAGGATAAAAAAATACCAAATTCAAAATTTTACGCTAAAATTGCATCAAAATAGCATTAATGTACGTAAATAAAAAAAATTAAACATATCCCAAGGATTTTTGGTAATGTAAAGACTGCCCTAGACTTTAAACCTTTGTAAAAGCAAAAAAAAAGTGATACTTAATAATGAGGATTTTTCGGAGTAGTCGGTCAAATAAACTTTAAAAAAAACTTCAAAATTTTTAATTTAAAAATAAAGTGAAATTCGTCTGTTTTGTTGTTCTTATCAATAAACAAAGACAGAAAATACCACGAAAACTCAATTTGTGTAGTTATTCAAGTAATTTTTTACTACTTTAAAATTTTTATTTTTTTTAAGTTTATTTGACCGACTACTCCGAAAAATCCTCATTATTAAGTATCACTTTTTTTGTTCTTTTACGAAAGTTTAAGGTCTAGGGCAGTCTTTACATTACCAAAAATCCTTGGGATATGTTTTATTTTTTTTATTTACGTACGTTAATGCTATTTTGATGCATTTTTAAAGTAAAATTTTGAATTTGGTATTTTTTATCCTACTTGTATCAAAGTGAGGACGCTAAATTTTTTGTCAGTAAATGTTTAATTTGTAGTAATACTTTTACAAAAAGAAAATATTTAAAAAACCCAATAGTTTTTTTTTATCAATAAATTTCTTCATTCGAGAATTTCTCAAAAAAATTTTTTTCAAAAATTCATAACTCGAAAACTACAAAAAATCGGCTAACATACATGGGGTATATTCTAATAGCCCATGACGTAGGGAACCTAAAAAAAAATTTTTGACGTCAAGGTTTGGACCACCCTGTATATAAACGGCAATGTCCTGACTGACTGACTGACTGACTGACTGACTGATTGACTGACTTAAATCAACGCACAGCCCAAACCGCTGGTCCTAGAGAGTTCAAACTTGGCATGTACATTCTTTATAATGTTTAGAGGCGCACTAAGAACGGATTTTTGAAAATTCATCCCGTAAGGGGGTTAAATGGGGGGTTAAAGTTTGTATGGGGAAATAAGATTAGTTGGGCTATTTCATTCGAAACTTCACAGGAATGTTTTTAATAATAAATAAGTAAATATATGTTTCAGGTTTTTTGGAAATTCATCCCTTAAAGGGGTTAAATGGAGGGTTAAAGTTTGTATGGGGAAATAAGATTGGTTGGGCTATTTTATTCGAAACTTCACATGAATGTTTTTAACAATAAATAAGTAAACACTTATTTCAGGTTTTTTGAAAATTCATTCCCTATGGGGGTTAAATGGAGGGTTAAAGTTTGTATGGGGAGATAAGATTAGTTGGGCTATTTTATTCGAAACTTCACAGGAATGTTTTTAATAATATATAGTAAACACATGTTTCAGGTTTTTTGAAAATTCATCCCTTAAAGGGGTTAAATGGAGGGTTAAAGTTTGTATGGGGAAATAAGATTGGTTTGGCTATTTTATTCGAAACTTCACATGAAAATTTTTAACAATAAATAAGTAAACACGTATTTCAGGTTTTTTTTTGAAAATTCATTCCCTATGGGGGTTAAATGGAGGGTTAAAGTTTGTATGGGGAAATAAGATTAGTTGGGCTATTTTATTCGAAACTTCACATGAATGTTTTTAACAATAAATAAGTAAACACGTGTTTCAGGTTTTTTGAGAATTCATTCCCCATGGGGGTTATATGGAAGGTTAAAGTTTGTAAGAAGGAACCAGATTCGTTGGGCTTATTTAATTCAAAACTTCATAGAAGTGTTCTTGCCAATGAAGATGTAGGTACTTATCTACATACCATGTTATATACAAGTAACATAGGTACGATGAATACGTAGATACTTTTAATATTAAATTTTGGTAAGTAATGCAGTTTGCTACATAAAAGGTCATTGTGAGGTTTTATTTTTTAAGTCTAGACAAAACCATATTTATTTGTTTATTCGTTAAAAATATCTACAATTTTGCATGGCGACATATGATTCAAAGCGAACGAATTTCAAATGTTTGTTTGACAGCTCGCGGACAGTATATGTATAAATGTATAATCAGCGCGGGTACGCGGGCCGCCTCACTGTAAATTCAGCTTTCTAATGTGTAGTTAGTGTAGTTTATTTGCAATTAAGTATTTAATTATGTCATACTAATATGCTGTTCAATGAAACAGACTTCAAACAGAATGTAATAAGGTAAGATTCTACTTAGGTTTGGAAAGGTTAGAACTGCGACCCCACACAGAAACGAACGGCTATCAAAGTAGGTTTTGGGTTAGATTAGAAATGCGACTCCACACAGAAACGAACGACTATCGAAGGAGGTTCAGGTTAGGTTTAAATAGTAGTGGGGTTACTACAGCAACGAACGGCTTTGAAAGTAGGTTTATGTTAGGTTTGAACTCCAACCCCACACATAAACCAACTTGCAACATAGCGATATAGACGCACTTTGGCACTTTTGTAAAGCATTTTTGCCCCGACTTTTAGAGACCCCTATTACCCTTCAGACCCTTCTGGTTAAAAAGTTATTCAATTTTTTCATATTCCCAACTTAGCAAATTTTCAAAAATTCATATCTCCCTCATTTTTCAAAATTTTTCCATCTTTCTTTCTGATTTTAAATTGTCTCTGTTAGTTCTAAATTACCTTGTAAATATAAAAATTGCATATATAAGACTTCAACTTTAATTTTCCATCTTTCTGCAAAAAACTCGTACCCTTCCGGAATATAATAGCAATCTTGTTTTTCCTTAATAATATTAGTTCTGCCCGGTAGATTTTTATTTTGTTTAGTGTTTCTGTTAGCTTAAATTTTTTCCAATCTTTTTTATAATAACCTTTTTCCCCGTATCTCCATTAGTTTGCCCGCTATTCACAAAGTTCACTTCCCACATCTTTTTTAGCAGTTTTCAACATTTTCACACTTTTTGTTCAGCGAACTTTGAATTAAAAATCTGAAACTTACACATAAAATAGAATTCAATTGCCCCGATTTTTGAAGACCTATTTCATTACTCTACCTTTCTCGGTTCTTGAGAAATTAATTTTTAAGTGTTTTTTGAAAGAAGTAAATTTCAATCGTTAATATCTTCCTTGTTTTTCATTTTATTTTTAATCTGTTTTCACAATTTAGTTTCAATAGTCACAGTTTAAATTATCAATCAGAAATAATAGCTAATCAGAAACTTTTTTCATACAAATATTGCAAATATTTACCAAATTTTTCAGCGCCTGCAAAAAGTGTCATCGCAATCACTTTTAACCTTTAATATCTCTGAATCTAAACGGTAAACTTTTAATTTTTAAACTTCATACAATAGCTTTTAGTTATACCTACATCTTTTGTTTAACAATTTTCCTTAGAAATAGCTTCTTCGTTCAATAATTACAGTTTTAGTCTCAAAATAAATTATCTGGAAATAATTTTATTTCTCGGTCAACTTTTGACCGAAAAATCTGAAATCACGTAGGATAGTACACCTTATTAAGCCCTTTTTAGATTACCTTAAATAATAATTTTAAGTGTCATAGAACCTAAGATATTGATTTTTCAAATTTCGCGTAAAACATTCTAATGAAAATGTATCGCACTCCACCTCAGTCACCCCGCAAAGGCCACGGGGCCCAAGGACCTAGTGATACACATGAATCGCACGACCATGCTTCTCAAGAGTCTCAGGAAGAGCCACAAAACGTTGTTTCGGCACTTCCTAGAGCCGAAAATGAGGCACACAATGTCACATATACGATAGGAAATCTCCCGGGTGCCTTCCCTGTTCCTAAAAAAGCAGATACGAAGAAGCCAAAGACCAGCCAGGCCGAAAAGGACAGGGAGGACCCCAGGGTGACAGACCTAAAACAGCGTAATATATCAGACATGAACACTTTCGCGGATGTGACCAGCAAGATAGCAAGCCTGACTGTCGAGCTCGTTAACACCGGTAACAGCGTTACACGGGCCAACAAAAAGTCAATCATCGCATTAATGGAACGGCTGAATGAAATGACCATCAAAATGCCTAGCTTGCTTACTCAAAGCAAGTTCGATATACTTGAAAAAACAGCAAGAGAGGCAATAGAGCGAAGCAACAGACTGTCATTGGAGCCGCATACGCATACGCCTTTGCAGCTGTCGATGCACTCAATGTCAGAGCAAACAACACACAGTTCTGTGTATGAACCGATCAAGGAGATCAAGAACATGATTCAGGAAATGAGATCATCTGACCTTCAGCAGCTGCGCAAAGAAATCGCGAAGGTTAGCGAGATACAACAACAAATTTCGGATACGCAGCGCACTGGCTCCGCATCCGTGGAGGCAAAGATAACGGACTTGAAAACGGTGGTAGCTGATTTAAGTAAGGCCGGAAATATAATTCCGTTATCAACGGTTAACACGGCAGAAGTGAATAAGCTAAGCAACCAAATGGGGGAGCTTCGCAGAGAAATCACCACCTATGCGGCGGCAGCTAAATCCCACAAGGCACGCCCAAATCCTTCTCAAAATGGGAAAACTATCCTAGTGTCTAGTATAAACCCGACACACACCGTTGATCAGGTAATTGAAAGGATCGAAGGCGTCATAGATTTGAGAAACGAGGGCCTCGGTATCGACCGCTTCCGTAAGGCACGTAATGCAAAGGTAGTACTGGGATGCACCGACCCCAACGATGCGAAACGCATCGCAGAACGTCTGCGGGCCGGTGAGCTTACGGTCGAAGAGCCGGCAAACCGAAAACCACTCGTGGAAATAAATGGGTTAATGGCCTACAACACCGACCAAGATATAATTGAATCGCTCAAGAAGCAAAATAAGAGAATCACGAGTCTGGTGGATATGACCAAGGAGTCAGCTCGTGTCCTCTTCCGACGCAAGGCCCGTAACGAGTTAGAATGCCATGTTGTCCTGGAAGTGTCGCCAAAACTGTGGAAGGCAATGACGGAAGAGGGGCACGTATATATTGGTATGCAGCGTCGGCCCGTATACGACCGATCACCACTAGTTCAGTGCTCGAGCTGTCTACAATACGGACACTCAAAGCGCGTATGTGACACCCCAAAAGCACTGTGTGGGTACTGTGGCGGTGAGCACCAGAGAGCGCAATGCGAGCGCGCAGCAAGGGGAGATGCACCACGCTGCATCAACTGCGTGCGCGAAAAGCGCCTAGCACAGGAAACCGGTCACACAGCAATGAGTTCCGAGTGCCCAGTACGCCGCCGATGCGATGTCTTGGCCAGGACCCGCGTATCCTACTGTTAAGGGCGTCCCAATGCACACGAGGCAATAAATACAGGATCAAACCCGGTAATCAAAGCAATACAAGGTAACCTCGGTCGTAGTCAGGCGGCGACCGAGGAGTTCAAAACCGTTGTGTCCAACAATGGATACGATATTTTATTTATCACCGAACCATATACAGGAAATGGCAAAAAGATCAAACCCATCGATGGCTACGACATTTACCAGTCGACAGATAGAACAAACCCCAACCCAACCAAAGCTTGCATAGGCATCAAAAAGAAACTAGGTACTTACATCGGCCTACAACAATATATAACTACTAACATGGCAACTATACAACTTACATTAAACAATTCCAAAAAGATAATACTAACATCAGTTTATGTCGAACCTAGAGAGGATCCGTCACACACACTATCTCAATTGGAACAACTCGTCAAAAACTACAACAAACAGGAACATGTCATAAGCGGCGATTTAAATGGCTGGCACACGTCATGGGGATCCAACAAGGACAATGACAGAGGTAAATGCGTTTACGACCTCATCATAAGCAATGACTTAGTAATTTGTAATACAGGAAACGAACCCACATACGAAACGATCATGCGCGGACAAACAAGATCCTCTGTCATTGACCTTACAATAACAACCACCAATATGATTAGGCATGTAGAAGAATGGACAATAGACCGTGACATAATACCATCCTCTGACCACCACGCAATAAAATTCAATATAAATCTAAACAATAGCAGACCTAAAAAGAAAACGCCAACATCCACATTCAAATATTACACCGAAAGAGCCAATTGGGATAACTTCAAATCAACCCTCAAGAACAAAATGACAGATGCTGCACTAGACAACATCAATGTAGACGCATTGGATAAAACACAACTGGATACATACATAAAAGATGTAACCAAGGTTATAACCAAAGCCTGCGACTCTACTTTTGCTAGGAAAACCCCATATATACGCCTTCCGTGGTGGACTGATGAACTAACTAACTTAAAAAAGAAAGTCATTCATCTTCACCATAGACTACAAGACCTCAAACGGGGTAACAAAGATCTCACAGGCATAATTGCGGAACTTTCAGAAGCCCGTGACGAGTATACCAACAAGATCCGAGAAACAGCTACAAAAGGATTTAGAGAGTTCTGCAATAAACAGGGGAAAGAAGACGTGTGGGCAGTTACAAACAGGCTTCTCAAGACCAGGCCGCCACTTCTACCACCTGCCACGCTAAAATTAGATGACAGAAATTACACCAAGTCTTCCGAAGACACAGCAGAGCACCTATCAACACGATTTTTCCCAGTAGATGATCCCAACCAAGATTCAGCAGCACAGGCACATACCAGGAACTCAATCCACACAGAAATAAACAATAATGACGAACCATCATTTACAATATCAGAAATCAAGGAAGCCATACAATACATGTCACCCAAAAAAGCCCCTGGTATTGACAGTTTAACAGCGGATATATGCAGGACTTTTATAGAGACTTACCCGGACATAACGCTAAAAATATATAACAGATGTCTCAATCTGCACTACTTCCCAGAAACATGGAAAGTGGCGTACATTAAAACTCTGCCTAAACCCAATAAAGATGATTACAGTAGCATAACTTCATACCGACCCATAGGACTCATAAATATCTTCGGAAAAATACTTGAAAAACTGGTTGCAAAACGTCTGATACACCATATGACAATAAACAATACCTACAGTATGCACCAATATGGATTCCGCGAACAGAGATCTACCACAGATGCCTTATACACAGCAATAGAACGCATCAATGAGGCCAAAACAAGGAAGGATCTTGTTTTAGCAATATCGCTCGACATCCAAGGAGCATTCGACCATGCCTGGTGGCCAGCCTTACTTAAACGGCTGAGACAAATCCAATGCCCCAATAATATATACAAAATAATTCTTAGCTACCTCACTGACCGCCACATCATTCTAAATTATGCTGATGCCACAATAACAAAAACGCAGTCCAGAGGATGTGTCCAGGGATCGGTCCTTGGACCCATCTTCTGGAATGTAATCATCGATACACTGCTGGAAATACAACTGCCTGTAGGACATCATATACAAGCATACGCAGATGATGTACTTTTGATTTGCACCGCACATGATATAGAAACATTGCAGTTCAGAACAAATGACATATTACAGAAAGTCTACATATGGGGAGAAGAAAACAAATTAAAATTTGGACCTAGTAAAACACATATGATCACTCCTACGCCTAAAGCTAAGGCTGCAAAAATAAAAATGAATGACGTGTGCATAAAGTTTGACGAAAACCTGAAGCTGCTAGGAGTGATCATAGACCAGCACCTTAAATTTATTCAACATAGCAAATATATAATACAGAAAGCGCAAACCATATATAAAAAGCTTTGCATTTACATCAAGCCCACGTGGGGAGTGTACGCAGAGAACGTATGCACAATTTACAAACAAGTGATTGAGCCTATCATCACTTATGCAGCTGAAATCTGGCATGGTGCACTTAATTACAAAAAGGTAGAAAATGCACTCCTCAGCCTGCAACGAGGATTTGCTATTAAGTGCATCCACGGGTTCAGAACGCTACCCACCGTGGCAGCAATAGCGCTAGCGGACCTGACACCTTTACCGCTAAAGGTCAGAGAGGTGGCCTCTACAGAATCCGTCAAACGGAGTAGGGTCACAGAATTCTTGCCTGATAACATAACCTATGACAAGCGTATCAACGTCACTGAACTGCTACACCCAGCACATAGAATCGACATTGACTACAAGGAGGTTGTAACACAAGATGATCTGAACCAATACTATGAGGACCCCAACATGCACAGAGCATACACAGACGGGAGCAAGCATGATGGCGTGGTGGGTGCGGCTTTCGTGATCGACTGCCCTGATGGCAGAAGCTTGACAAAAAAGCTTAAGCTTCACGACAGCTGCACCGTCTTTCAGGCTGAGTGTCTCGCCCTCGAACGTGCATGTTGGGAGTGTTACAACAGAAAAATCCCGAAAGTCACCATGTTTACCGACTGTAAGTCAGTGCTGGTAGAACTAAAAAACCGAAGCAGCACTAACCGTAATATAAATAGCATACATAGATTGCTGCACCGAATCAGGGAATCCGGCCAGATGCACATAGAGTTCTGCTGGATTAAAGCGCACGCTGGACTCAGTGGAAATGAAAGAGCTGACGCACTAGCAAAGACGGCAGCAAAATCACACCAACCGCTCGACTACAACTACTTTCCACTATCATTCCATAAACGTAACTTCAGACTAAAATCCGAAATAAAGCACAACTACACATACACCACTATAAATACAGGACAGCACGTAAAACAATGGTTACCCACAATAAATGATATTAAACAATTTACATCACATGCAAAACTCTCATTTCAAACAACACAAATCATAACCGGACATGGATACACTAGAGCATATTTAAAACGATTCCACATCATCGACACCGACTGCTGCCCATGTGATAATAGTACAACACAAACTATTAAACATCTGATTGAGAAATGCCCACGATTTACACGAGCTAGAATGGAACATGAAATAGTTTGCAGCATTCACAACATCAATCCATATAACTTAACAGAATTAATTAATAAAGAAGAAACCATATCATCATTCATAAACTTCAGCACGTACATAATTGATAACCTCAAAAATTTTAACAAAACTTAAACGCTACATTATAGCAATCATATTAATAACAGTAAAGTTAAAACAGCAAACACATTAACTCCGATATAGTATCAGCGAGATACTCGGTCGCCCGTACTGATAGCGAGGACCAAGTATCGGAAAGCTGCCAAACTTTAAAAAAAAAAAAAAAAAAAAAAAACCCCACACATAAACTAACGGCTATTAAAGTAAGTTTAGGTTAGGTTAGAATTGCGACCCCACACATAAGCAAACGGCTATCAAAGTAGTTTAAGGTTAGGTTAAAACTGCGACCATTGCCATTCCACGGAGAAATGAACGGTTATTCAAATAAGTTTAGGTTAGGTTAGAACTGTGACCCCACCGATAAACAAACAGCTATCAAAGTAGGTCCAGGTTAGGTTAGAACTGCGACCCCACACATAAGCAAACGGCTATCAAAGTAGGTTTAGGTTAAGTAAGAACTGCGACCAGTGCGACCCCACACAGAAACGAACGGCTATTAAAATAGGTTTATATTAGGGTAAAACTGTGACCCCACACATAAGCGAACAGCTATCAAAGAACGTTTAGGTTAGGTTAGAACTGCGACCCCACACAAAAGCAAATGGCTATCAAAGTAGGTTTAGTTTAGGTTAGAACTGCGACCCCACACATAAGCGAACAGCTATCAAAGTAGGTTTAGGTTAGGTTAGAACTGCGACCCCACACATATGCAAACGGCTATCAAAGCAGGTTTAGTTTTGGTTAGAACTGCGACCCCACCCAAAAGAAAACGGCTATTAAAGTAGGTTTAGTTTAGGTTAGAACTGCGACCCCACACAAAAGCAAACGGCTATCAAAGTAGGTTTAGGTTTGGTTAGAACTGCGACCAGTGCGACCCCACATAGAAACGAACGGCTATTAAAATATGTTTAAGTTAGGTTACAACTGTGACCCCACACATAAGCAAACAGCTATCAAAGTAGGTACAGGGTTAGTTTAGAACTGCGGAATAAATATTACTAAATTTAAATCAAACTAAAATAAGAACCCGTAAAGGAAAACCTCAAGCACTATTAAAAATTCCCTGATTAAAATTTACTGAAAACTATTCTTCGACAGAATGACTTGTCGATGAAATGAAAATACTTGAACCGTTGTCTTTGAAACAACATTCGATTTTTAAATGATTGTCGACAAGTCAAGGCGAAACCCAAAAAAAAATATCACAAAATATTAAACTTATTTCGGCCACTTTTGAATCTCCTGAGAAAAAAAAACAAAATAGGATTCATTATTTGCAGGAAACCGTGTAACATGCATAATACATAACTACATACAATCGAAATGGTAACCTCCTTTTTTGAAGTCGGTTGAAAATATTTTTTTTCATAGAAGTCCAAAATCTAAGCGTGCGAAGCCGCGGGCAAAAGCTAGTAATAATAATAATAATAACATTTATTTCGAGTAACACGAGACTCATACATGATATGGTTAGTTGAATTAGGTACTTAATACTAATATAAAATTGAATACAATAATAATACAATAACTACATAATAATCTGACAGTGCGATATATGCAAGTCGCAACAATGCCTCATAAATGGACAGTCAATCCTGTCTCCTATGGAACGCAGGATAGGGTTGGGGCTGGCGCGCACCCGGCGCACCAGGGATGTACATCGCTTGCGCATGCTCGTGTAGAAGCAGTCCACTCGCGCTTCCGCGAACATCCCTGATGCGCTACAGAAGCGCGGCAGCCCCACCAGCACCCGGAACGCGTTATTGTATTGTACACGGAGGGCCCCGTAAGCCCGTTGCCTATAGCTCCGCCACAAGCTGCACGTGTACCGAGAGGTACAATACGTTTTAAATAATGTTATTTTAACCTCCCTTGTGCACCGCGCGAACTTACGGGAGATCATATTGGCCCTAACTGACAGAGACCTCCGTTCCCGTTCTATGTCCATATTGTCCTTAAGATCGTGCGTTACAATATGCCCTAGGTATTTAAAATTCCACACCCTTTGCAATGGAGTGCCGTCTAACCTTATGGGGGGTACTGTACCTATTTTGTAGTTTTTAAGTTCAAATACCATCAAGTGGCTTTTAACTACATTATATTTAAGTCCGTGGTCTATAGCATACTTTTCGCATGTTTCCAGTAGCCGACGTAAACCACAGGCAGAAGCGCTAAGTAGAACAGTGTCGTCAGCATAACTGATATTGTTGACACATACTGAGTCAATATGACATCCGACATGCATTCTACCTAGCGCCTCTAGAAGCTCGTTAATATATAGGTTGAAGAATGTAGGCGAGGTGAGCCCCCCTTGCCTCACACCACACTCCAACCTATAAGGATCAGACATCGTACCCGCCCATCTAACGCTGTTGATCTGGCCCTTGTACCAGTACCGGAGTATCTGTACAGTTTCCAAAGGCAAGCGAATGTCTTTAAGCTTCTTCCACAGTAAATCGTAGGACACCAGGTCAAAAGCCTTAGATAGGTCCAAGAATGCAGCGTAAACCGGAGTTTTTCTATCTATATAATACTTGACGGTATGCTTAAGGCAAAGTATGGCGCTCTCAGTGGATAGTCCCGGTCGAAACCCAAATTGATTGTGACTAAGACGCACGTATTTGTTTACCTGTACGTTAAGCATACCATCAAATACCTTGGCAATGATCGTTGCCAAGGATATAGGTCTATAGTTACTGGATTCCGCAAGGTTGCCAGTTTTGTTTTTAACTACCGGTATAACTATGGTCCTCATAAAATCATCAGGCAAATGGCAATGTCTGACACACAACGTATAAAACATAGCCAGCACTCTATAAATATGAGGACCTGCATTTAGAAGATGCTCAATACTGAGTCCATCATGGCCCGGAGACTTGCCACGTGAGATCATGCGAATAGCTTTTGCTACCTCCTTGGCAGTAAAGGCAGGTCCCACTGGTTCCTTGACACAACTGCCATATCATTAATAACAAATGTTCGTACCTACATTGCTGCTCCGATAATCTTAAAAAAAATCTGTGGGGTCTAAATTAAGAGTAATTTTAAAAAAACCTTGTAATACATGATAACACTAATGAATCCCATGCCTGGTTTAATTGATCGCCCGTATTAGAATTACACACTGTATATATCAAGATATCTGAAACAAAAAATGTTATTTCCCATGTGATTGCTTTATTTTGAATCCAGGAAATAGCCGTTTTTGTCAGATAACGCGTATTTTTAGGTGAGATAGTTATACAATTAAACGGTTAAACTCTCTCGCCGCGCTAGTTGCGAGGTGTAAACGCGGGCTCAGCGCTTCATAATGGAACCTTATTTCTCCGAAACACGTCGCGCGTAGAACACGTGAGTTCTACCGTTTAATTACTACGTATTATGTTTCACGAAAGTTAAAATTCAATTGATAGTTATGTTAGTTAGACAAAAGAACTAAAGAAGAATGATAATTATATTAATACAAACTTTTACGATTATCACTCATATTTAAGGCAAACGGGACTTACCTAATTGCGTATACTTTCGCAGGGAGATTCGAATAATATTGAGTTCTATGAATGAGCCACATGTAGTAGCTTAAAATTTTGACCGTGGTAGTAGCTTAAACCGTGGGAGTCGTGACTTGGATGTTTATTAATTTGTTGGAAACTTGCGTATTTGAACACCAACCCTTTAGCGCTGACTTTAAAAAATGTTCATTGCAAATTGCATGTTATCATTACGACATAGTAAACATGTTTAAGTAATTTACTCGTCACGGTACACGTCAGTGGCACAGGGCTAGTCTTACACTACCTACCTGGCTAGACTTAATGCTGTTTACTTAGGCAAATTATCACCTACTCGTATTGTCACGCAAAAGTACCGAGTTTGGCTAGATGAAATTAACAAAATATATTTTACGAGTTATAGAATGACGGCACCAGTCTTGGACAATGGACATGCGATAATTTAACCAGTAATGTATTTTTTTTATGTTAGGCAATATATGAAGCAACTAGTGTTTTGTTTTTTAACAACCAACACATAGGTACAGCAATAGTCCACAGGCGCTTGAACGATTAAAATGAGAATGTTACCTACTAATGCTAAAATCTCCCCTCTCCGATTCTTTTATCGCCAATAGTATTTTTTTAGATCCATATTTTTACGAAACAGTGGTGACAATATGAAACTTTTCATATTACTTAAACATTGATAATTAAATTTAGTTAACAAAAAAACTAAGTGGTGATTTTACTTAGGATTATGCGTTGGCGTGATAATTACCACTGAATAAACCGCTGTCTTAGAAGATTAATAATCACAATGTCGTTTACACGTAGTCGTATGAATATCTGTGCAACCGACGTTGAGAAGGTCCCACCGGAAGTACGAACAAATAAATCTTGGCAGCTAATTTCCCAGTCAGCTATTACGAGTGTTTTCTGCTGCTGGGTGTTTTACCAGCAAACGGCAGTTATTGCTTGTTTAGGCCGATCTATACTAGTTTGCCCCCTTGAGGGTCAAACAACTAAGATTCCAAATTCGTTTTGATTTAATGTTAGATATACAAACCAATCTCAATGGATTACTAACAGTTTGAGTATTTAGGTTTAACCATCAGCTTAAACAAATAACTACGTCATCACATACCATGTGTGTTGTGAACTTATGAAATCTGTTACAAAAAGCCACAGACTAACACCAGACGCCGCATTATAATGCGTGTACGTATTGTACGTAGAGCGAGATATCACAACATACGTAGGTGCAATCATACTTACGAGTAAGAATTGCAACTCTTAATAATCCCACTGGCATGATTTACACCATTATATTATACTACAACAATTCACGTAATTTTCGTCCATATTTTTGATATGGCTGTGTACAGGACGTATTGCATAACAAATTACAAGTAATATTACAAGCGGAAATCTCTTTTCTATCTCTTTTACTAAGTAGAAGTGTCCTTACGGAAGTCCGCTTGTATTTATGTATGTAAGTAATTTCTTATACAATTTTAGACATGTTTTATACGGTCGCGCTTTCATACAAATGGATTTTAGGGAGCATTCATCTCATACACTCTTGACACGCTGATCGACATTAGATACCTACTCAGCGGATTACTATGCAATTTCTCACAATATAAAGCAAGCGTTTAACGGTAACCGGTGAGCTGGTGCAAATGGTGCACTTTAAAGCTGATCTTATAAACTCTATCTTGTAGTTGAGGTGATCTACGCAACAAACATACAAAGTTGAATAAACGTGTTCAGAAGCCAAACGCAAACGCAATATTTGCATCATAAACCTGCTCGGAGCTTAATTAAAACATCATATACAGTTACAATTCCCATAAATTAGGCTGCGTTGTGGCTGACTAAATCCAAAGGCACTTCATGCGAATCCCTTATCCCGAAAAGGGTTCTACGCGCAACCGCAATCCAAGCACGCATCCACTCGGATCTGAATTTAAATAATCGTAAATGTGGATGTGTTATGTTATGATCATAGCGGTCGTGACTTTTACCAATAATGGCAACATTTAAACCCTACTCTGAGAGAGCTACGCCTGTCGACGTACTGTCAGTGAAAGGGTTAAGGAAGTTTTTGGCAGGTTTTCAGATATTTTCATTTAGGTTTTAGCATTATAGGTAATGAGTTTCAGAATTGCTCCCTTATTCGCAAAGAAATGTAAACAATTCATTGTGGTTAAGGTTTCTGCTCGAACTCGAGAAAGCTCGTGCATGGCTTCATTCCGAGCGAGAATAAAAATCGGTCAAGTACGAGTCGAACTCGCGTACAGTGGCTTCTGTACCATTGTCTTTAAAGTACATACAAATAAAATTTTATTTCCTCCTTACGTAAATATTTATTTTATCATTACGACAACAGAAAAATATCAGCGTTTAAATTCATTTCGTTGTCTTATTTTGTGTTCCTAAAAAACCTGACGCAGTGGTGATTTTTGATGAGATGATGTTTTGTTTTCAATTGTTGATGTATGGATTAAAATCTAGCGTGGAAAAGAAATATAAGTACAGCGTTTTTTTTGTATATTAAGTACTGTGTCGTAACAGCAAATAAAAGCGTGACAGAGTGGCATGAAACAAGACAACAAATATAATTTTGACCCTTTTATGAAAGTTTCAACCGTGTAGCTACCACAATCGATGAGATACTGCTTGATGACAGACAGAGGGAAGGAATCTATTAAAATGGTCCCTATTTTAAATTTTGGCTACGGGACCCTAAAGTCAGCGGAATCGGAAAATTCTCTTATTCTATATTTTAATTGCGAGCTTCAAGCCAGAGTGAGGCATGGTATCGTATTTTACCTCCTAAAACCACCCACATTCCGTAATTTGTAATTTAAGATGATGCTCTTATAGAACTAATACCGTGTTTAAATAAATTGTTTTTCTTTAATACGTCTGATTAGCAGTCATAGTTTTCATCAATACAAAATAATGTAAACACAAATTTGGCTGACTTTCCATAGCATTTCGTCTTTGACACATATCGTGAAACACGTTCGCAGATACATTTTTACTTTAATAAATAACCTAGTAATAAATATAAATATTTTTTTATAATGTATTTGTATCTATATGTATAAAACAAATATGGCTGACTTTCAATAGCATTTCGTCTTTGACACATATCGTGAAACACGTTCGCAGATACATTTTTACTTTAATAAATAATCTAGTAATAAATATCAATATTTTTTTATAATGTATATGTACCTATATGTATAAAACAAATATGGCTGACTTTCAATAGCATTTCGTCTTTGACACATATCGCGAAACACGTTCGCAGATACATTTTTACTTTAATAAATAACCTAGTAATAAATATCAATATTTTTTTATAATGTATATGTACCTATATGTATAAAACAAATATGGCTGACTTTCAATAGCATTTCGTCTTTGACACATATCGTGAAACACGTTCGCAGATACATTTTTACGTTAATACTAATAAATATCTATAAAACGTGTTGCGAAAACACAAATCAAATTATTTTTAACTAAATATTCGATCCCCACCTCGGACATCAGGTGATCTTGGTAGTTTTTCTTTGGTATAGGTATGACATATAATATTTATAATAAATATCTAGGTACCTATGTTTTAAATTAGAAATATATAATTATGTGAACCCAATGCTGAAGGTTTAAGTTGGTCATAAAATCAAGTTAAAAGTGCGTTTTTGATTATGGAATAATGCAAGGTTTTTTGGTTTGTTTACACTTATTGGTTTTCTACTAACGATCGGTATACAGTGTTTACCATGTCCCAGGGGTTTACAAATATGTCTAATAATACGCATTGCCGTGTGGTGACGGCAGTAAGAATACATTTATCACCACCCCGACTCCTCCCGCGGGTGTCGTAAGAGTCGACTAAGGGATTGAAGTGTCACTTACCATTCTTTGATAAAAAATTGATGATGGGCAGCAGCGTCATCATAGTGGACACATTACTGCGATCGCCAATCCGCTTGCCCAGCGTGGCGATTATGGGCATTTACCTCCTAATGCTGCTATACGCATAGTTAATAGGAGAGGCCTACGTCCAGCAGTGGACTATCATAGGCTGATGATGATGTGAATACGCATTACTGGTACTCGTTTTCAAGTATTAAGAGTTGACAAATATTTAAATTAACTGTACAATAATAGTCGACGCAACTGCTGGTGACCGCCGTGCAGGCAGCTACCTTGCTCAACGCATTAGTATCGCGATTCAGCGCCCAACTTTTTAGATTTATTTTAGTTTTAATTTGATAGGTTACTTTAGTTTAGTTCTATTTTATTGCTATACTTTATTTAGTTTTTATTTGATAATTCATTTTAGTTTTACTTTTATTTAAATGACTATTTGTACCGTTTAATGAACATAATAAAATAAATTTATTTTATTTCCTTCAAACGAACAATGTAATGCGTGCTCTGCTTAGTTATCAAACGCTATACGATTGGCTGCGAACTGTCATTGTCAAGCGCTAATTAACGATTCATTAAATTAATTAAAATACATTGCTTCCCACTGAACTTTTCTTAGAAAATTAATTATGTTTAGAAATTAGAATTTTTAATCAAATAATGCTAATTAAGGTTTGGCTAAAAATCTGCATTTCAATCCTCGGTTTCAATAAAAGCCGGCATCATGTTATCACACTGTAGATATCGATGTATTAGTAACCCTATTCATATTTTGGCGAATATACATATTTTTGCACATATAGGCATTTTACTTTGACTGAGCCAAATAAAAAATAATGTAAAAGTTTTTAAATAAAATGTGCTGGTTTTACATAATTCGCTTGGTTTAGTTACCTGTTTATAGCAGGACAAACTTTGCGCGACGGAAAATAATCTGAAACACGAGTTTGCGATTATTTTCACGAGAAGACATCTTCTCGTTGTTTAAGTTTAATAATACACAATTTTACGAGTATATTTTACAACTAAATCGACGAAATTTTGCTCTAACGTGAAGCTGGGTCACACGCGTTTATACGTAAGCACTTCATCAAGATAATTTGTATACATACCTAAATAAGTTGCTCTAACTCTTTATCGCGTAAAAGACGATCCTAGCCAAGATGCCAGTTGTATACGATAAGTGAAAAGCAATAAATGTATGAGAATGACAGATTCATAATCATAATATGATTATGAATCTGATCAATGATATTATCATTGCAGATTTAATCGAGAAACATTAAAAAATGACTAAAATGTTTGGAGCATTGCATGGTAACTTCTACTATTTGTCAATTAGGTCACGCTATGGCAACTGCCCTAGTAAACGTGCTAGCTACTAAGAAACACTGTCAATCTTAAAGCCTTGATATGATATTAAACCGTTAATCAGCTTCATCATTTAATTTCTCAAAAGTGTTTAAAAGGCAGTTTCGTTTATACGTGTCGTCTACGTTGAATATCTCATTTGCATAATAACAACTCACAACCCAAAAGTTGCTCATTAGCACCTGTCACCGTACCCGCAGTATATGGAAAGAAATAAGTATAAATACGAAAAGAAATAAGTATGTATACTCCTTCAGTTTTCTTATTTATTTGCATCTGGCCTATTTTCATTAACCTACATACTTACAATATAAACAGTAGCCGAACCATGAGTTGACAGGTAACGGTTACGGTGGTGTTTACTCGATGTGTAAAGTAGTCGTCATATACGTAAAGTAGTCGTTATATACGTAAAGTAGTCATCATATACGTAAAGTAGTAGTCATATACGTCAAGTAGTCGTCATATACGTAAAGTAGTCGTCATATACGTAAAGTAGTATTCATATACGTAAGGTAGTCATCACGCTTGCTCGATCAGTAATAGTACTTTACGTATCGCGTCAACCTTACTTGCCAGCTCATGGTACGGCTTGAGTAATTTTAACTGTACTTACTCAAGTACCTAGTTAAACACTGTCCTGATTGCACCGGCACGTACTGTTAAATCCCACCCTTGGTCTGAATAAACAGCGGCGTAACCCACAAACAAGACAATCGCAACGCATATCGACTCTAGTTAAGTACCTAGCTTATTAATATATAAGTCGTAGCAAAAATAGTGGAACTTATTCAATTAAAATTCAATTGAGTGTCACATTCTCATTAGGAAAAATGTAGGAGAAAAAAAAGGATAAATATACTTATACTAAATTTAATCATAAAGTTTACTACTACCTACGTCATTTACAAATTCTGTTCCGTCATACTTGGCTTCAAAATTTAAGGATACTGGAGCTAAATTGCTGGCTACCAACTAAACTCGATAAAATATAGACAATAGCGGATACCCGCCAGCCCGCCACTTTAATCACGTGAAACTTCATCTAATTTATTATAACTCGCCAAACTTTCAAGTCCTTTGAACTCTCCCTCGAAGTAATTAAAAGGCCTTGATAGGGCCATCGAGCGTATTTGGCTAAACGCTTTGTTTTTAAGGTTGCGTAATCAACTAGATCACCGTGTCTGTATCTGTATGTCCGTCCATTCGTCTGCTGCTTATACTTATACTGGCCTTTTGAGTCTATTTCAGACGATTTCAATTATAAATACCTAACCTAAAGACGCTTTTGGTGGGTAACTATGGAGATAGAGCGACAAACTTTGCCACAAGACTGACAGGGGAAGTTCATGACTGATGGTAACATCTCGCTGAGGTGCCTGTTTTCCCTTCTGTTAGCTGGCCGCGAACCAGGACTCATCGCAATACCTCCGACCTTCCCGATGTTTTTTCGCCACTCCGTTCGGTTCTCCGTAAGGGTCTCCCAATTTCGATGGTCAATTTTAAAGCCCGTCATGTTCCTCTTGGTGCTGTGTTCGAAACGATCTCGACAGAGTACTACTTACAACTAACAGTTATAAGGTAACTTCAGTGCAAATAGAGAAATTTAAAAACAGCACAAACCCCGACGAGTTCTGTAACGTGAAAAGGGCTGCTATTACGATGTGAAGCCATGCGTGTGATGCGGCTTGACAAGGAAATAAATGAATCGAATAGTGAGCCGTCCCGTTACACGCTTCCCAAAACAGACCAACGAATGTTTTCATTACTACACCCTCAACCGATTCCCTTCTATATTGAATTACTCAAAATCTACCACTTTATTACCTCAGAGTGGATCCTCTTACATATTACTGGCAGTTTCCCGTTCACCCCATCAACTTACAAGAGATAAATTTAATCTTACCTTCTTACTTATGTTGGATAAAAAAGGCAATTTTTACATTATAATAATTCCTATGTATAATTACTTAAAGAGATTGAAGGCTTAGTTATTCTCAATAGTAAAGAATTTCAATTTATTTTGCTATTCATATGTGACATGTGGATTTATATTCCGATGCAGCTCAAAGGAATAACAACTACTAGTCATGCAATCCATCCTTTCTTTAGTAGATGCTGCACGCTGTTGCAAACACATACGTATATAAAGAAATGAGAGAGATGTAACAATAATAACATGTACATAGTTACTTACGTTATGCTAAGATAAGTGCTATTTTCTATTCTTATGGGTTAAAATATTCAAAATAAACAAACGCGAAATAACTACATCAATTTAATGTAATACATATAATAATATTAGGGTGGGGCGTCTTTTAGCATTTTTGGATATCATAAACGCAAAAGGCCTCAAAAGTAATTTCGTAATTTCTTTTAGATTCTAGGAAAAATACTATTAAACTTTTGAGCCGTATTGCATTTATAATATCCAAGAATGCTAAAAAACGCCCCACCCTAACATATATACATACGTAATAGGACATTATGATACGAGTTACGATGCGCTAAGTTGATCATTACACCCAAGGCACCCCAAGGCGGTATTGTGCACACGAGCTGCAAGCGA